>JAQGCS010001203.1:0-15059 GCA_034702105.1 Fuscozetes fuscipes
TGTGCTGTGCTGTGCTGTGCTTCAATTGTCTTCTCTGCCTATCCTATTGTTTATTGGGAAGCAATTTGGAACAGCCCTTCCTGTTCTATACCATACAAACGAGTTTTGCATTATTAGATGATTAAAGAGAATTTACAGAACTAATCGTTAATAAGCTTTATATGAATTCTTAGCACTTATTAAAACACTTCAATAGTTTGTGTAACGAATTTCTGCATTAATTTATCCCTCAATTGGTTTCCAAACCAAAAAAATATAAGTTTTGATTTGACTTTGAATGTCATTTGAATTGTCATTTGAATTGTCATTTGAATTGTCATTTGAATTGTCATTTGAATTGTCACTTCCGGTTTGTAACTTCTAATCATATGCACCGAATTGCAATTCAATGATCGTTTATCAAAGATTGTCACATTGTATCATTGTACATTTATTCCTAAAAATAAAAGTAGTAAATCTTGCACACCTTGTAGACTTATACCAAAATCCCTACTAACAATGCGTCGGCCTTTAGTGCAACCGAAGTTACCTAGCACATAAGATAGCTGCAATGGAATCTTGTTAATTTGGGAGAAAAAATTGGGAAATATTTGCTACCCGGTATATTTTTTGGACAGATTAGATTCGAATGCTAAGAATCAGAACATATTATAGAAGTAAGTACTAGTATCTAATAAAAGGGAGCATGGTGTAATGGTCAGAGCACTGGGTTTATAACATGAAGACCAGGGATGTGCAAGGGGAGGAGGTAGACCTTTTACCACCCCCGAGTCGAAAATTTTGGGTTTACCAACCCCTAGAACTTTGAAAAATTTAGCATTACAGGTATACCCGCGCCGAGCGAAGCGAGGGAGGGGTTTACCCCCTCCCCTTTGTCATTCCATATAATGATATAATAACGAGCGCCGCCCACTTTTTCCATCTACTAAATGGAATAATTTTATGTTTAATGCTTTGAAACTATTTTGAAACTCTGATTACGAATTTTACTTGGTATATGTATTTCTGGTATTGCTCAGATTTTGCTCCACAAACTTGGCCAAAATGTTTCTAATACATGTTTTGTAGTTTTTGTTCTCAATTTTGTGCGTTCTTTGCATTTGAGAGACTTTTTGAACTTTTTTCCTTCTTTTGCGTCTAATACCAAACTACTGTATTGTGTCACTAAGTGATCGAGCCTGGTTATCTCTGCCTAGTAGCAATGATTAAAATTTGTGTTGAAGAATTTTTTAAATCCAAAAAACATTATTAACTTGAGTTTAACCTTATTTAAGTGAATCTATTTAAGTAAAATTTTGCTAGTATAATAATTTATTTAATTGAAAATTAATTGCAACTTAAAGTAAGGGCTTATTTGTCCAGTATAATTATAAAGTTCAGTTTTGTTAATGTTTGGGATACGTTTAGAATTATTGAAATGAGAATCTGGCGATCGTTGCATTTCCACAAAGTTTTCCGATGAAATGTAAAACATCTTTGAGATCATCGCTGACCGAAACCTTCCAATTAAAGCATATATTGATTGTATTGATTGAAAAGTGTTTAAAAGTCCTAACCTTTGTTAGTAAAAGCAGTTTATTCCAGTCATCCTTATTGACGGCATATTTGCCTGCTTTGAATTCAATCATCTTATGTTTTATTACAGGATATCCAGTGACCAAACAGGGCAGACATTCACTGCTGTCGCTATTGAGAAGACTGGCCTCATATACTTCTCCGTCTCTGAACGCATCCATAGGCAATGTTTGCGATACATTGGAGTCCATAGATATCTGAAGTATCCACGACTTTACTTTTTCGATCGTATTTTGAGATGATTCAGCACAGAATGGTTCTGGTGGCAAATGTACTTCGAATGGGATATCAGTGCTTACAAAGTCTGAGTGATCGACATTCAACTCTCCCTCGTCTATGGCTTCAACCAAATCCAAAAAGTGGTTCCAGAAGACAAATGCCATTTCAAGTCGACCACTATCTCTGGCGACGAGTCCCGCCTCATAAAAGGCTTTGTCCACTCGAATGATGTCAGTGTACCGAAGGAGAGATATTGTGATTTTAAAGTGAAGTTCCGTTGCATTTGATTGAGTACTCATTGAATGCAAAATTGTTTTCAAACAAATCAGATGCGAAACTAATAAATATTTTTCGATTATTTCAAGTTCTGCATCACTTCCAGAAGAGCCCATCACATGGAATAATGTTTCTCTCAAGAGTTTCCACGTATTGATATCCGTATCCGCATTGGATTCGAATTCAAACAAATCGGATGCGATTTTAATAACAATTTTTTTGGTTTCGGGTAAAATGAAAACCGAATTGTATTTATTGAGAACAAGGAGTGCTTCTGTGGTGGACCTGTCTCTTACCAATTGTATCGCCAAATGAAGAGTGTATTTAACGATGGAGTCTTTGTCACCGTTGTGTTCGGCCAGTTTAAGACTTTGTCTGAAGTCCGTCGACTCATTCGCCATAACATCCGAAAGGGCTGACTGTTGCTCTGAGTTCATAAGTCTGGTAACACTTGTGCCAGAACTCTTGCGAGTAGTTGTTCCACTCATATATAGGTCGGACCCATGCGTTTCAGCGATCATTTCACGTTTGACAGAATCAATAAGCTGTGGAGCGAACTGTTCACATACTCTGAGCGCTTCCTCCCACATACCATTCTCTTTGTACAACTTTACCGCAAATTCAATCCTTCCGGCCCTTAGAAGCAGTTGCTCTGCGCGATTCATATCATCAACAGAACGCTTTCCTCTGTCTAGAATGAACTTAGCCTGAGCTGTGAGCACATCTCTAACTGCTTCCTCGTCACGCATCGATTCTTCCGCAACTCTGAGAGCGTCTTCAAAGTTGTTGTTATGTAAGTACATGAGAACGGCTTCTTTTGGTCGGTTTGCCTCACAATACATGGCTTCTGCTTCGGAGAGACGGTTCTCATCCTCCAACCAAAGGGCATACTTGAGCTTCACTTCATTCAACTTATGCTTCAAATCATTGCCAGAGTTTGTGATGAGATCTTTGGCGAATTCGAAAGCATTCACTTCGACCGCATAATCAACCACTTGATTAAGAAGACCGAAACGACTCAATAGTTTGACAGCAGATTCAGCGTTATTAAGACTCTGTGCCCAATAGTAGGCCACCTGTTTAGCAGCAACACCACCGCCATTAGCTCTGGCAACACGATAAGCCTCCTCCCAATGGTTGACATTCTTATACATCTGAACGGCACTCTTCCATTCATTTGCAGCCACATAATGAGTTTCTGCCTGATGTAGAGATCCATCGTTTTCCAGTTCCTATCATTTGGTGACAAATTTTATTTCAATTCTTTGCGAAAGGTTTAAGAAATTAGAACTGACTTTTGCCAAATGCAAGTGAGTGTCTGTCAAGAGGTCGGAGTGATATTGTTTTACCAAACGAATCATAGGCTCATACTGTTTGGCACTCTTATACATACTGATGGCTGAGTCCACGTCATCGCAAGTGATGTAAATTCTTTCGGCGTCTTTGTATTTGCCGTCGTTTTCAAGCGATTTCGCAATCGATTCATACATTTCTTTAGCCTCTAACGGGTCCATCATTTTACGAGCTAACTTATATGCCCTAGAATACTGTGCTTTGTTGTTGAGTAAGGCAACAGCGTCTCGAATAAGACCACAATTTAGATAAATTTCAACTGCAGTTTCTATTTGGTCTTTTCCTGCGTAATAGTTGGCTATCTTTTTGCCATAATTTGTGGGAATATTGTCGAGAATGGCGGCGATCTCTGCGGCCCTTTCGAACTGATTGGCCTGAATGGCAGCTTCGAGAGCTTTATCCGTTTTACCAGATTCGATGAAGTGATTGACAGCACCTGACGGGTCATTACAATCGTTTATCAACCATTCGGCAAACTTTTACAGAACAGGACAATTGAGTAAATTTGAGAAAATTTACTTTGTGAAAATTTGAGTAAGGCAAATTTAATTCCTACCTTAAGTTCGAGAGCAACCACTTCCTCAGGGAATTCCTTTCGTGCTAAAGCTATTGCTTTAACATATGAATTACCTTTGACATAGTTCTCCAGAGCAGAAGTCTTGTTATTCATAAGATTACTCTCATATATGAGTCCGATCTCTTCGTAAAACTCCGCAGAATTCAATTCATTTATCAACTGTTCTATCGATGACTTCAATATATCTGAGTTTCTTTTGGCCACAGAATTGAGTACAAGTTTCGAGGCCTGAATCAAACGCCCGGATTTCAGGTATAACCTCAACGCCTCTTCATATTTGCCACTCTTTTCCATAATAAGTCCGGCCTCTGCCTCTTGACCCGAATCTAGTAACCAGTTATAAAAGCGCTGTTCCAAATCTTCTTTGATTTCATCCCTTCCCGAACGAACAGCTAAATCGATAGCCCGCTCCCATTTATGTAATTTAATATATGTATCGATAACTTGATTGAAATCTCCCGATTCAAAGCTGGACAGGTCGTTGTCTAAAAGGGCCAGTTTGCTATAGTTGTCAGCGCATTCCCTGACAAACACAGCTCTTGTGATATCACCGATGGCTGCGAACGCGCGTTCGGCGACCAACAGATTAGAGTTCTTAAGCGCCACATTTCCGAGTAATCTCCACATAGACTCGGACTCTGCACTCAATTCAAGTGATTCGAGAAACAGTTCGGCTCTGAATTGTATCGAAACAGTTTTATAAGGAATTAAATTTCAACCCTTTCCTAAATATGAGTCAAACCTTTCAAGATCTGCATCTTCTATGGCGGTGTCAAACTCAAGAAGCACTTCATCTAAGATAATATCTGTATTGTGTAGAGTAAAGACTACTTTTGTTGTTCCCCTGTCTCTCTCTATACCGATGGCATCATTCTGAGAGCCACCGCTCACACTATGAATGATTGGTTTATCGAAATCATACCAAACGTATAACTTTTCACGCGATTGGGCGACAATCACATCACTGCCAGGAACCCATTGTACAAATCCGCAGATGTTCAGAATCACATGACTTTCCTGATTGTAAATATCGAGTAAATTTAGTTTCAAACAGCGGTCTCTGAATATCAATTTCTTCCCCGTTTCATTTAATTCAATCCAATTAATCTTTTCATTGTGAGACCAAACGCACAGTTGGATCCCAGAGATCAGATCCATTATGGAAACAGTGTTGATGTCCAAGAGATAGGCCAAAACTTTAGACCCACTCTTGCGTTCATTAATTCGAACGCTTAAAAAATCATAAAATGTATTGAAATGTCTTCAAAATAATCGAATACCTCATCAAATGTTGATTCACGAAATCAGTTCTGACTGACGCCAAGAGCTCATTAGATCCCAATTCGACTAAATAAAGTTCTCCGATCACATTAATCAGAGCCACGTTTTCGTAATCGAAAGAGAATTTGACGCCTTCTGTGGTCATTCCATTCCAATCAATTTCCGAAACCTTTTCATCCGGTTCTCGAATATCTCCCAAAATCAGTGTATTTGCGGTTAAAATGACGACAAAGTTTTCGTGAATTACTTTTACATCTGTTATATCGAAATTCGACTGAAACATAGCAGTCAACCCATTTTGGAGGTCTTTAATAACAACCTGTTTATTCCCAACATAACTGATCTCAAGTTTGTCGCCAATTAATTTGGTTTTCCACTTGCAAACAAACAATTCTACGCCGCCATAAAGAGTGCCGACCAACACTTTAGTGCCATCGAGACTCCAGTGCAAACCAGTTATCAAATAGGAACCACTCAATTCTATAACATTCTTCTGACGCCAAACACGAGAATCCAACTCAAAGATTATCAACTTTTCCAAAGAGCTCAGGACTATTATATTACCCGACGGAGAACTGATGGCAACCGAAATGTCATTTCCGAACTCAATATTCTGTTTGGGATAATTGGCTGCTCTTTGGTTCTGATTGAGAGCCGAAATATTTATAAAACTGATGCGTCCGTCACAACCGGCTGCACACACATAACCGCTTTGACAAAGGGTCAGTGCAAAGGGAGGACATGAATGAGTCGCCACTTGTTTACCAGTATTGTCACGAGTTTGAAACGAATTGACTACAATAAGTCCACTCATAAAACCGCAGACAATATTATCGCCGCTAATACTCATCGCCACCACTAATGTATTGCTGGACATCAGTCCAAACATTTTGTTGGTCTGAGTGTTGACCACTTTTACCTGAAATCGTGTCAATCAATCAATTTCGAGATATTCAAAAACAAAATCAATTATTAAAACAATTCTATTAATTAACAAAATTACAATTAAATCATAAAAACAATTGCTTTTCGAACAATGAAATCAAAAATAAGATCAAAATGAATGAGAGATTAATTGCAATTAAATAAAAAATGAGATTAAATAATAAAAATTGTAAGGAATGACCAGAATATAAGAGAAAAAATTACTTTTCCATCCAAAGAGCCGAAAACTATTCCTAATGAATGCCATAAAAGACAAGTCACGGGGTTTTGAAGACTAAATTTATTGATTATGGCTTTTTTATCGCCCCTAAAGAGGAATATCGATTAAAAACAGACCAAAATTTTCGATTCAATCGAATACCAATTTTGTCCGATTTTATAGACATAGAGAACATTATCTGTTTGTCCGATAGCTATCTTTTGGGAATCGGGAGAAAAGGCTATTCCTTTTACAACAAACGATTTTCGGCTAAAATTCTTTGCCATTGATTTGAGGGCAAACTTATCCTTTTCCTCATTAGTGTTAGCGTCAAATAATACGATTTGATTGTTATTTGACGTACAAATAGCTATTCGGCTCAGGTTTGGTGCAATACTAAAGCACTCGATTCTCGATATATTAAAACTCTTGTCAACATTTAAAAGAGTTTTCTCGTGTTTTAGTTTCATATTTCAATTAATAACATTACAAACAATTCTTTAGATTAATATCATATAAAACACCGAATAATGTTCTGAAAGACGTTTGTTTTGATTTAAAACTTCTCAAACATTAGTATCTATGGAAACATTGTCTCATTTGTTGCCAACTCTTTAGTTGTCCAACATATCAATATTTTAACGAATTGTATGCAAACGAATGAATAATATAAAGTATAAAATTATTTAAATACAATTATCACAAGATTTTCATTCATTTCTTTCTAAGTCGAGCCGAGCGTCTGGTCTGAATGTGTTCTCGAGGAACGTCGAGTTCTATCAAATCCAGTGGCGATGCGATGAAATCTTCACCAGCAATGTCAATTTTTTTCCTTTCATATTTACTCTTCTTTATGGGTTTCTTCTCTTTTGGATCCAAGTGTTCGTTTGAAACTTGGTTTTGTTGGTCCTCTTTCAACAAATTTTTGGATTTAGTTGTATTGGACGGCCTTTTCTTTGGTGATTGCTTTTGTTCGGTTTGGGGAGTGATGTCATGCTTTGGTTTGATTCTGGTGTAGACAAACGATTTTTTGTCCAGAGATTTGGGATTATAGTATTTACGCTGTTTGGAAGTGAGGTACCATGCTGCCCCTGTCGACTCTTCATTTAGTGGTTCATCACAATCGTCGTCATAGACTGTGGCCTCAAATTTCTTTTTGGCGTTTCTCTCCATTTCGGTCTGAATTAGATCTTTTTGTTTGGTTCGAATTTCAATCATTCGCGAAGAATCTGTTTTAAGCCAAGAGCTGCGATGCTTTGATCGACCTTGATGGCCTCCTTTCACACTCACTTCTGTTTCTGAATTATTAGTTTGGCATTCGGGTGGCTCTACCATTGAAAGCAATGCCGGCCAATAGAATAAAGACTTGAATTGTGCAAATAGTTTGGCATAGTTTTGGTCGTCTTTGAGGGTTTCAGACAAGTCCTCCAAAGGAATCTTAACTCAAAATTGAATGAAATGAGAAAATTAGACATTATTTAAACTGACCTCTGATTTGGCGATAATTTGTGAAAAGTAGTCCGTGTGCATTAGAAGTCCTCGAAGACCCTTAACTGTTGTTCTATTGGGAGGTAGTATAGGTGGAGGCGGCGTCCAATTGACAGTAGCACTACTAGTAGAGGGCCCAAAAGTGGCAATTAAACTGTCTGATACATCGCTGGGTTTGGGTCGAGTAGTGATTGACTTATCGATCAAAAGTCTAATAGCTTTTGCCAAATCTGTGTCCGAATCAAATTTGTTTCCGGTTAAGAGTTCAGTGAAAATATTTTTAGTGGTCTCATAGACGCACTGGTCTTGTGGTGAGCGGGCTATCAGTTTAAAAATATGTGTAAATAATAAATAAAAATGGATTTTAAATTATTTTACAGATTATTTTCTTAGGACTAGACTTGACATCGAAAGCGGCGAATATATCAATGATTTTGGACTCAATGCTCTCCTCTGCGTTAGACTTCTTGGGTCGTCCCTTATTGGTTGTAATAGGGATACCATTCAACTCCATTTCTAATTTTTGAGCCAACTTTTGTTTTCCAATTCGCAACTGTTGGTCCAGGTTTTGATTCTTCTCTCTATTTATCAATTGTCTGATTCGTTCGTAGAGTTTATTCTTAACGGTCAGAGTTCTGGTCCCGAAATTAGACTTTGAGTTTAACTTTCGTTTCTTAGTCTTTTTGTTATCACATTCTTTAGACTTATATTTCTGGAGCAGATCATAACGACTGGCAATTTGTCGGGCGTTTCGACCTTTCATTCGGTTTTCGAGTTGAACCCATTTGAAGTCCAGCTGCGGCGCCAACTCTAGTATCAGTTTATCCTCCTGTGCCGTCCAATCCCCCAATTTTCGGTCATTACCGAAGTTGAGTCGCATCATATACCGTTCCCTACACTGCCTATTACTCCTTCCGGGCAGGAATTGCGAAACTTTACGCCAGTTATGCGTTCCGTATTTCTTGACCGCTAATAAAAGCTGTTTGTTCTCGTCTTCAGTCCAAATGTCACCCCTTTTGGGGACATTTATTTTATTCCAATAGTGTTTGATTTGAGACAGTGTTCGGCCTTCAATAAAGTACTTGACCTGGTGCCATGGTATAAAATCTCCGACGCGACACTGTTCAATCACTTTCTCGACCAGTTGTGCCTCTGCTTTGGTAAGCGGTCCGATTCGTTTGATATCACGGTTCAGCTCTGATTGGTATCGGGAGCAGCACTGCCACGACAGACGGTTAGTGCCCAACTCAACAGCAACTTTGTCCCAGTCGTTCAGACCATGCAAACGAACCAAACTTGCTAGTTGTTGATCTTCTTCTTTAGTCCACTCGCTTTTGTTTATCGACGGATGAAGAAAGTTATTCCAATAGAGCTCACAGTCATCTGCGTTGTGGTCTGTGTCCAATTCTGTGGCAAATTTAAGCCAATCGAGAGTAGGATCCCATCTTTCGGGAGCAGGCATTTGGTAGGGGTCCAATGAATTGAGATCATCGATTTGAGCGGTCAGTTCTGAGATCTTCTTCATATTTTCGGTAATATTTGTTTTGTCTTTAGTGAGTCTTTCCTTCTCATCCCTCAACGGTTTATGCAATCTTTGAGTGGTATCGAACTGAAGAATATCTTTAATGCGTTGTCTTTCGATGACATTCCAGGGCTTATTAGTGCAGACATACGACTGATTAATCTCTCCGTTGTTCCGCTTCTCGATTGTGTCGGTATTGTAGGGAGCGGTGAGTCCTTTGACATCTTTGAAATATGGAGCCATAAAAGGGATCAAAGAGTTTGGATGACTATAACCATAGTTATTGATTGTGATGTCTCTGACAGCCTTAAGATTAGTGGTGTTGTTGAGGTCTGTCTGTCGGCTCTCATTCTCGCGTCTCTTTGCTGTCAAAAACTGTTTCATTTCATCGATTGATTCGATGTAAACAGTATTCAGAAGAAGACATGACTCCAGACTTATGGGCAACTCTTCCATCTCTTCGTCATCTTCTTCGACGACAAAGTCGACCACTTCTTCAGTGTCTGCACTGACGGCCAAATTGTTTATATCATTTAAATCAACTTCAATCACATTTGAATTCATTATTTTTGAATATTTAAACTCAAAGATTCAAATAAATGTCAATTATTTAGTCTTTGTTAAAAAGACAACAAATGGGCGCAAAAGTGCCTCAAATCTATGGATTCAAGTTTTGACACTTTTTTATGACAAAGCATTAAATCACAGAAAAAAGCTTTAATTTGTTTGAACTGTTAGTCAACTGTTAGCCAACTCTCGCCTAATATTTGAAACTCAAGACATCAAAAACGTCACACAAATTATCTCAATTCGAGACATTTCTCCTTTGAAACCATTAAACAAATAATCACTTTTCGTGACTTTATTTGTTATGATTTTATATTATGTCTAATGTTTTGAACGATTGTGTCATTTGTTTTGAAGTTTTTTAAGCCTCAGATTGTCTTCAATTGTCATTCAATTTACATATAATTGATGTCAATATTGAGGAAAATTTTAAGCAATTATTTGATTTCGAGCGCAATATTGAGTTCACAAACAAATCGGGTTTTGATTTCAAACTCAAGTAAAGACTTTAAGGTTAGAACGATGTCCGCCTCTTCTGGAGAATATTCGATGGCATTCGTGACGGCGCCCAACAGTGATGTCGCCAAAGATATCGCTAAGTATTGACTCTCAATTAGATCCACGACAATAATTATGTGTATTGAATGAACAGGAAGTTAGTGGCGGACAAACTGTCGGCCTGTGTTAATATAATTCCTGCCATTACTTCTGTCTACGAATGGAAGGGAGAGATTCAAACTGATTCCGAAGTCTTAGTTCTCATTAAGACCAGAACCGATCTAATCGATGAGTTGACGGCTGCGGTCAAAGCCAGTCATCCGTACGAAGTGTTTGAACTCATATCGATTCCGGTCAGACATATCTTACATTTGATTTCTTATTGCTTTGATTTTGACAACAGATCCAAAACGGAAATCCAGATTATCTCAAATGGTTGGGAGAAGTGGTCCACAAAAAGCAGTCATAAAAAAATTTCATAAACGCTGTAAATAACAATAATATAATTGCCATTCCTTTTGAAAATACCTCTCTTTTAACCAAATAGTCTCCTAATGAAAGTGACATTTGGGTAAAACTGCGGAATTTTGAAACGCAATTAGTTATAAGTGAATAAAATTTTATTAATATTTAAATAATTAGTATTTGTTTGGATGTAAAGAGAGATTCGATAAAAACAAAAAACTAAGAGTTATTGAAATCGATTGCAGTCAGTATTCGAGCCCTCATTTTCTTATTATCGTTTGTCATACAATTTACTAATCCCTGAATTTGTTTCAAATTGTAATCTTTTCGAGTCTTAATCCAGTCTAAGAGCGCCGGTTCTGTCAGATAATAAGCTTTGATGTATTCCTCCACCAATTCTCGTTCAGGAATCGGTCGAATTGTTGTCAAACTCTCGACTTTTGTTAGGAACTGCTGAAAATCCAATTGCATTAATGCCCGGCCCTCATTTGAGCACTTCTTAGACTGAGAAAAGCCTTCGACGAATGTTCTGTTGGCCAGACGTAAAACATTTTCCCACAAAATAGTGTAAACCTCTTTTGGAATTTGAATTGAATTCAAGTGTTTGTCAAACACTTCAGTCAAACGCATACTAAAGATCTGGAGTTCGCGTAACAACTGATCGACGTATGAGTTATGTATTGAAGGGATTTCTCTTATACTCCATTGAGTTGTAGACATCATTTGGACGATATGTTCGTATTGGACGGCTTTCACAGTCACCCACATATAAGATGGTTTTCGTAGATCACTAGCGATCGACACAACCTATCAGTAGAACGAATTAATTTGAATTTTTAAAACAAAATAAATGTAAAAATACCTGGTTAAAATACTGGTGAAGAATTGATTTCTTCTCAAATGGGATCAGATTTTCGAGATATGTTCGCAAACAATTAAATTGATTCGAGAGAACAACTCTAAGAAGACATTGAAATTCAAGTGAGAAATTGAAAATTCAAAGAATTTGATAAAACATACAACGACTCGACCGCAACAATCCTTTCGGCCAAACCGAATAGGTTCTCAATTGATGACATGTCAACCATTGATGAAAGAATGGGTGAGAAATACAGACTTTTACTGTTAGTCATCTCGATATTCATTTCATTGACAATAAGATTGTCTGAAATCCTTTTGAGTGTTGTTCTCATTTCAGTTGAGAGCGAATTGTCAGACAAACTGATCATATCTTTGCCGAAGAACTTATAGACAGCAAAAAGATAGTAATCAAATAACTGAAACATACAAAGCATAACATCGAAGGCTATCGGACGCAAAACACTCATCATTTGCATGTATTTCCCGAATAGTCGCAACACATTGAGAGTTGTGTTCGTCACAATTGGTTCACTACCTTCACTCTCTCCGTTAGTCATCTTAATTGAATTGAGATGTTTTTGGTTCTCATTTTCATCCGAAGAATTTGTAACATCGTGATTGTGATTGTGATTCAAAGCCGACTGTCTGTTATCAATGGTTTCCTCTTCGGTATCGAAAGGAGTTCTTCGATTTGGAATGTCTTTTGATTCCAGAAAATAATTTGAAAAATAATATTTTTGTCGTTTAATCGGAGATGAGTTCGGAGATAACACAGTTCTCAAAGGAAGGCTTGTCCTCAAGAAATGGAATTCTTGCAAATGAATTAAATTGAAGTCATGGACCGGACACAGGGTCCAGACCTCACTGTCAAGGAATTCTTTGAGCTCATACATACACGACTTGTGATAACTTTGAAAATAATTAATGGTTTGCATATGTAATGAGTTTTGCAGTTCTTCTGATTTATTGCCACAAAATTCTTCGCCAATTTCGACCATTTTTTCAGCGATTCCAAGAATATTAATGAATTCATCGAAATTGTAGAGCGAAAGGTCGTGACTCTGGACTAGAGTTCGCACCTTTTGCTGAACGTCCTGCCAAATACGCCCCAACCCATGTTCCAATTTCTGAATAACAAATCTCTTATTGAAAGAAGTGTCCAATTGTTGGTCTACTGAATCGTTTGGGTTAAAAATATCGCCATTTTCTTCTAGTTCTTCAATGATCTCTTCTCTATGGAATGTAAGGATTCGGTAATAGTTGGACATAATATCCCAAAGAGCTTTGCAGAGGTCTGTCAAACAGACAATAAAGCTGTCAGTTGTCAAACATTTACACAATTCATTGTATTGTCTCTTATGATAGTTAGAAGAGGTGTCGGCGGCGAACAGCTCGACATAACCCAAAACAATACTAAACGCCTTGTTGTGAATGGCACTTGCGAAGTGCATCAGCAACTGATCCATTGCTGTCTGGGTTTTGCCCAACAGATTATAGGCACACATAAGCTTCAGATATAAGTCTCTGTTGAATGTAAGACACATCTTAGAGAGCGCCACATCGATCTGCTCCTCTGTCATCTCGAGAGTGTCCTGTAGTTTGGTATTGAGTTCACTGATACAGTTGTAATGCTTAAGACTTGAGACAACTTTATTGCACTCCAAATATAGCTGAATGGCACGGGTGTAGTCTTCGTCCTCTTCCAACAGTTCTCTCAAACGAATATCTGTTTCCTGTAATGTTTTAATCGTTTGTAAAGACTTTAGCAGTGATTTTAGGACTTCTCGACGTCGATAAGAGGCAACGATTCCGAGTGAAACACAAGTAAAGTCTCGTTTAGCATAAGTTAAGTGAGTCCTCCCAGAAGTGCACACTTTGATGGCTTCACTCAAACTCGTCTGTAATTTTGTGACTCTTTCGAGTTCTGTCTTATATTTGAATTCATTCTTCAAAATCAAATCCGAAACCTTTTTGGAGACAACAATCAATTGTCTCTTCAGACGTATCTTCTGTTCAGTTAAATAGTTTAGATCTAACTCTTGTGGTAAGTCTTCTAAGATGAGCTGCTCAGCCATATGGGGATCACTTATAAACTGGAAATACTTTTGTTCGATACCATTAAGAATGTCAGCCTCAGTATCCGGGTTATTTATGGCCAACAAATCGGTATTCGATTCTCTCTTTGATTTCTCTCTCATATAAGAGTTAATAAACTCATCCTTTTTAACCTCATTCACCATCAAATCAGTGGCACTTCGGCTATCATTTGATCCACTTGTTTGCGGCGACCTTTCATTTGTTGGACTCAATTGATTCAAACCATGATTTGTTGAACTCTTTGGAGATAAAAAGGGATAAATCAGTGATAATTATAATACACTAATTAGTGAAATACCTGACGGATTATGGACTTAATATTGAACTTCTTCTTGAGATCCATTTGGATATATATATGTCTTATTCCGTTTGATATTTTATTTATTGTTTGGACACATATTATGTAAATTTAAATAAAAATCAATTAATCGATTGAATTAGTCATCAAAAAAGCTATTTATTACTTAAATAAATGATAAAATACGGGTTAGTTATCAAATATGAGACACATTTTAGTTTAACTAATTTCGGATAAAATACTTTATTTGATAAGAAATTGTGTGAAATTGTGTTATGTTTTCACGTATTGAAAGAGCCTTCAATTTCTCACATTTCAGGTGTTTTGTGTTATGTTTACTATTTTTGAATATCATATGATTTGGATTTAAAGGGAAACAATACATAAACCATTCAAAATATAATCCATTTAACATTTTAATGGCTTCAAACAGTGGTAAGTGTGTAAGACAATTGTTATTTGAATGTATTATTAAACTTCACTAAATTGTGATTAATTGCATTTAAAATGTCTTCAAACGAATTGGACAAAAATGAATACCGAGATTGTTTTGAACACACAAAATATTTGAAACTTTTTTAGGCAGTTTTTTGCTTATTTTAGGCACCAACTCTCTGCCTATTCTCGAAAATGACGCAAAAATGGTCAAAATGCGTCATAAATAGATGTTTCATCATTTTAACTGCCAATTACTGCCAAAAAGTGCCTTTTCTGTGCCTTTTGTTTTTAGGTTAGGTTTAAGTTTAAATCAAACGTATTATATTTTATAAAATATACATGATATACTTTATGTTCAGGCCCAACTTGCATCATTTTTAATGTCAAGTGAGCAGCAGAT
>JAQGCS010001204.1:0-15059 GCA_034702105.1 Fuscozetes fuscipes
AAGGTTTATATTTGACGTTTGTTTTAGGGCCAAAAGCGTCGGGAAGTGGTAGTTGTTTACCTAAATATCCCGGCTTTCAAAACGATGTGTTCGCAGTCGTCAGAGACTATTTCGTTAATATAGGATTACCTTTGATTCCGAACCAATTATATGCTTTGATTATTCATATTTACGACAAGTTTTCCGCTCCAAACATATCTGCAAAAAGTCATAATAATTATGCTCTGAATTCAAAGCTAAACTCAGAGCTGTCGCCCATCGTTTCGGCCGTCAGTATAATTAAAAGACAATTCAGTTCAGACGATAATCAGTTGAAAAGTTCGACTCCAATACAGAAATGTCAGACTCGGGTCACAACAACTGTAGAATTGCCTCCGAATCATATCTATGAGACGGTGTTTATTGGAGACACACCGGTCACCAAAATCGTGTCGATCGATACACTCGCAAACCTATTCGCAAACAACCCTCGACTCAAAACATCTAATTCTTTTCGAAACAATTATTCGAATAAAATTATTGTAAATGACAACAGAATTGCCGCAAATACTCGATATGTGAACGCAATCACAACAATTCCGCGCTCTGGAAGACAACTGCACAACACATTTAAGAGTCCAGTTGTTGACAGCATTTATAAGACTCGATATGTATCTCCCGATTCGAGTACAAGTAGTGATAGGAATGGTATCGGTTACTATAACTTCTGTTTCGCGATGCAGAGCCCTAACGAAGACGGAGAGTATATGCTCTCCAAAAGTGTCTCTTCTATTAACTTAACACCGAGTTTACGAAATGATTCAAAAGACAATTTGAGCGCTCAGTTCTCTAAATCTTCGAATTGTCCGCAAAACATAAACTGTGAGACAATTGTCAACAAAGAAGAAAAACTTTTAAAAGTGCTTCAAATGAGTCTGTTTTTAATGCCGCCCTCCAATAGACGACACTTACATCTTCTGCTAAGACTTGTCTCCAAAATAATTGATAACAAACAAATCGAACTCAATTTTGAAAAGGGAATTGATCTTGGCCAATATGTGAGTTAAAGACTATTAACAAATATTGCCAAGGTGTTTTCAGGTATTCCTGTGAATCATTGGCAATCCTAGTCAATAATTCCCAGAAACAGAAACATCTGGAACATTCTTTTTAAATAAAATTTGTAAAAATATTAGTCTAATTTTGTTTTGATTTTTATCCTAGATGATTAAGACATTTACCCGAAGCATTTTATGTGCTGACAAAGAGAGTACTTATAATGAACTCAAAGCCCAAAAAGTGGTCTCTTTTATACTCAACAATTGCAAAGACATATTCAAAATTCCCATTGATTTGGAAGAGGAAATTGATCATGCTCTTATCGACAAGGCCAAAGTGGTAACATTTCTTATATGTTTTAATAAATGTTTTCTATAATAGATTTGAATTTTATAGAAAGTGTTTGGAGACAAACAAAACGATTGTCGACAGTATTGCCAACAAATAACAACAGAGGAATTCGAAATACAAAGGGATGTGTTGTCTGAATGTGCTTTGGCTGACCTCTTGAGGAGTATTATCACTGACAACAATCTCTCGGAAAGGGATAAACTTAAATGGATTAAACAGTTTAAGTCATATCACCCGGAAGTCTATGATCTCTATTTCACGGATCAAATCAAAGTCAGTCATAAAACTTATGACAAAAAGAGAATCCGTTCACAGAATTCGAGTTTATTTAAAAGATTTCTATCAATTCGTTTATGAATGAAATCACATCTTATTTACATTTTTTAAAGAATTTATTTAATTAAACCAAAGAATAATTTGTCTCATATTTAATGTCTCATAATTTAACAGAAATACTCTTAAATCCATCACATTTTGAGAATGACATCACAAGTCCATTACCTTATCGTGTATTGCAGAAAAAACAACACTCTTGGATCCTTCATGTTTTCCCTTGACCTTTTTTTCACTGCATAAGGGTTATGTTTTACGGTACCTTTTGCCCCTGTAAACTTTATTAAACAATAAAATATTTAACAAAATAAACTTGTCGTTATGGCAACATTTTCAGAAGGCGGGTGTGTAAAATTCACTGTGAATACAATTTTAAGTGTGTATCTGAGCATGCTCATATGAAAACTTACACTCAAAACGGGTTATCTGAATACGAGAAGAGCCGTACGGATAACACAATTCAAAAGAGTATTTATGGACTGAAACACATGTTGTTTACAAACACTGAGAAACCGATTCAATGACTTTTGACCGGCTTTTGTCTGAAAATTTGCCGAAATATCATTTGAAAAATGGATCGAATGAGTCGATTGTCTCGAATCGGCCGAAAACTCAACAGTTTTTTCGGACGAAAGTCTCGCGAATACAAAATGGAATACAAAGAAATGGTTTACGACATAAAACACGTCCAGAAGAAGACACTGACCAATGTTTACAACACAATTGTTTTTGTGACAAGTGTGGGTACTTCCTTCGCGTACCTAGCTTACAACACTTTCTACAAGGACAAATACATTGATAAAGTTCTTCTCAAAGTGTCAGATAGTTTGCACTCATTTTTAACCAATTTGTGACTTAATTTTGATTTGTGTCTCATTAGAGGAGAGAAACCAATTGCACTGAATGACAACCTGGAACTGTTAGCCATTCGGGAGTGGAATACCGCACACGTGGCCCGCAGTTACAAATTGTTAGGTTTACTCAATTACTTCCCCTGCAAGGGATCCGATGTATTGTTTGCTAAAGTTTTTCGTTAAATAATTGATTAATTAATTTATTTTCCAATAGATTATGAGTATTGGAGACCTACAGATCAGAAGCGGTGTCGATATAGGACTGCCCTTTAATTTCACTTACAATAGTGTAGATGACGTCAAACTCAATGAAATGACTCTTTTCGGTCAGAGCGCCAAAGATTCGTTGATTTCGAGCACTAAATCTAAAGCAATGAAAAAACTCATCGAATCTCTAGTATTGAGTGAAAAGGCGAAGAGGTTTGCCATCACTCGTGAGATCCATTTGGCCGACAACTATAGAGTTATTCCCGAAATGTTAAATATTTTGTTCTCAACGATGGCTGCGGTCGGTGTCGGCCAACAGATTATATTAACGATGAATATTAGGCGCAGATATTTACTTAGTTTTATATTCAGAGTCGTTTCCTTAGTGTTAGGGCTCGGGGTTTGGTTTTTAATGCGACAGATGTATACCTATCACTGGAACTTAAAGGCGGACGAGTCCGCTGTCAACCAGGGAATTGACTATTATGAGGGCGCCGTTGAATACTATATAAAATTGATGCAAAGGAATGCAGTCCTCTATCAACTGCTCGGACGGGAGGGCCCCAAACGGTATACCAAAGATGGAGAACCAAAGGGTTTGTTTACTAGTGTTCCATCACTTAAGAAAAGATTAGAAAAAATATACGAATTGAAGCCAGACATCAATGAGTCGGACACCACTTAAAAGAACTTTATTTATAAAATAAAAATTTCGTTTCTCTTTTGATGAATAATTTGAAAGAAGAGTCGACCGCTTCGAACAGTTTGATATATACTTATATTAATCAAAATATTTAAAAAATATCATTAATAGGGTTAAATTTATTAAATTGACAGGGTAAACAACTAATTCTAACATAATTGTTGTTCACTTTTTCAAGTACAGTGAAGCCCCGATTTAAAACAACTGATGGGTTTCTCAAAAACATTGTCTTATATCAGGTTTTGACTTAAATCGAAGTCTTTTGACATTAAGAGTTCCATAGGAGAGGTCGGGACTTGTTCTCCATATGGTTGCCCTAAACCGGGCCATAGTCTGACTGTATTTTGATCTTAATTTTGGAATTCTATGAGTGAATGCATTCAAACATTTTTTTTGAATGAATGTTGAATTTCCAACTGATTGTGTGATTGGAGGTCGTGGGAGGCGTAGGTCTGCACACACTTAACAGACACTTCCTTCATTAATTACATTTTTGCATCTTTAAAATGAATTGTGCAAGATATTAACACAATTCTGCTAGAGTCACTCAAAACATTTCTCAAATACTTTACAAACGTGTTTGGAATACAACTTTGAAGCTATTTTTGTGGATCAATTCAATTGATATTGTGATAAATGATCCACAAGTTGTAGACCACAACCTTTTATATGCTATATAGTTATGAATTTTGTAAACATAAGAATCTGTTTTTAAATCACTTTTTAAACATATAATCAAATATTTAAATAATGAGTCGTTTATTGTTAAATAGTTTTAATGAACTCAAGAGTAGATTCAATCAAATCAATGATAAGTTCAATGAAATCAAATTTGGTTTGAGTTTAATATCACAAAAACGACGAAACTATTACTTCAAAGTATTTGTGTGCTCTTCGGTGGCCGTCACGACCACAACATTCTTCTCCTTCCACTCACTTCCACTCGCAATGAATGAATGGAAATCATTTGTTAGCTGTTATGAGTGAGTGATCTTCACTTCCTCTCATTCCATAGTTATTCTCATTATTGTCTTCAGATATGGCGATAAACGGATATTGGATAAAGAGTTGCAACAATTGGCACAAACCGTTTGGAATGACTGCAATCAAAAACTGAATAAGTCTTCAGATTTGGTCGACTTTTTCCCTTCGATCGGATGCGATGTAATTTTGTCTAAAACTGTCACTAATTTCAGTTTAGATCACAATTTCCCTCATTTTTCAGACCATGAGTTTTGGAAGTATAGGACTGAACGGAGCTTTTGTAGGAATTCCCTTCTATTTCATATATAATTGTGTAGAAGATGTGAAGACAATAGATATAAGATTCTTAGGCGAACACAACCCGTACGCGAAGTGGCGGTCAAATAGCGGACAGACATTCCTGAAGTGTTTGGTTTTGAGCGACAGCGCAAAGAAGTTTGCGATCGCCCGACAAATATATGCCGCAAATAATATCACCGTTTTATTAGACTGTCTTAATGTATGTCTGTCCACAATTATTGCCCTGGGTTTGGCTCAGGCTATCTTATATCGAAGCAAATCTAAAGCGTGGAGCAGTTTCCAGGTTAGGTTTGTCCTCAGATCGTTAGGCTTTTGCTTTGGATTCTATTTTTGGTTAAAAATGAATCAAATCATTACATACTTTACTAGTCTGAGCGCCGATAAAAAGGCCATAAGTCTGGGCGACGATTACCTGAACGGTGCGATTGAGTACTACTCGAAATTTAAGTCCAGAAATGCGACCGCAAGAGATCTCATGGATGATAATCAGTGGAAACCTTTTACCGAAGAGGGAGAGAATAAGGGACTCTTTAAACACTTTCTAACGTTTGAGAGAAAAATCAATTATTTAAAAGATTTAAGAAATAAACTCAAAGACGACAAACAAATTGATTGAAATTAAAACAAGAATTGAAAGACATCTTAAAGTGTTTGGACTAATGTTTTATTCAAAACAAGAAGACCTGTGATCTTCTACAAGACGTGCAAAAGACCAGTTCCGGTCAAAAAAGTGTTGTGTTTTCCTTAAATAGTCATTCAATTAATTGTCATTTTGTTTATAAATCATTGTTTCGTCGAATTATAGCTTATATTTAATAAATTTGTTTAAAATGAACTAAATATCAATTAAATTATGAATTTTAATGAAATTATGAGTAGTTTTGTATCATTAAAGGGATGAACACATTTTACACACAAACACACATTGACTGACCCGACAAAGCCTTCACCTTAAATAACAGACCTTGATTTCGAGGTCGTCATTTAAGTCACGTTTCAGAACCCGGAATAACCTTGACATTATGCAATTGGCCTTGAGTTCAAGGTTGACCTTGAAGCAATTTCAATCCTGGCAAAGTAAAAAAATTTCATGTTTGGCCTTGAAATTGCAAGGTTAGCCTTGACATTACATAATTGACCTTTAAATTCAAGCCATGACCGCCATTTGTCCTCTAAATGACCCCAACTTTGAGTCGAAATAAAATTTACTAAAATTTATATCACTTTTAGTTATAAAGTGAATCAAAAATTTTATTCAAATAATTCTTTTGATTACAGATATTCTTCAAAAATCGTATTATTTACAAATAATTCATTAAATAATTTCTTCGAATAAAACTTAATCTAAACAAATGAGTTCTTCAGAAGAAACCCTTTCGTTGTTTGTCTTTTGTTTCTTTGATTTTTTAATAGAATCGTTGGCTCTCTTTTGCGATATATTCAGATAATAACAAATTTTAGAATCTTTGGGTCGGGTGTGAGACCGGGAGCCTACAGTTAAATAGCTTATTGTAGAGTAGGGCGTGAAATGGAAGTCCTCTTTAAGGTAGCCGTCAATTAAAAATAATCCAATGATTTGTTCGCAAACATTGCGCTCAATATCCGGTGATTTGATATTATCGAGTCTTAGCTTTTTGTTACCCCTTCCAAACCAGGCGTCCATTAATTTCAGAGCTGTCATCCGTTCGCTGTTTTTGGAAGCGTTGTTAAGAATTGCGATCAAATGATTCAAATATTTGGTGACATTTATTTCAGACATATGTTTGCTATTAAGACAATTGTCACACATTTTGTCGCAATTATTACTCCAATTGTCGCCGAAATATACAGCGATTTGTTCTGAAATTTAAGCACAAATTAGAAAACGTTGTCTGAAAAATTTGAATACCTTTCCGACAGATCCTTTCATTGAGACAATAGGCGAGCATTGAGTAGACATTCGCCAAACCATTCTTTTCACTGAAGACAAGACTTGTGGCGCGAAAGACATCAGCAAATCGGTAGTATAGTATACAATCGGCGGACTGTCCGTCACGTCCGGCTCTACCCGTTTCCTGATAGTAGTTCTCAAGTGATTTAGACATTGAAAAGTGTATAACGAATCTGAGGTCCAATTTATTGATTCCCATTCCGAAGGCAATCGTCGCTACAATCACTTGACATTTGTTTTCAATCCATTTGTGATGAATTTGAGACCGGTTTTGAGGTTCGAGCTGTGCGTGATATGCACCCGATTTGATGCCAAATGACCTGAGTTTTTGAGTGACTTCTTCGACGTCTTTAATTGTGAGACAATATATAATTCCCGACTGATTCGCATATTTTGTTTTCAACATTTTTGCGATTTTCTCGATTTGTTGCTCTCTTTTCAAATCAATTCTTTTAATTAAATACTTGAGATTCGATCTGAAGAACGAATCCTTTAGCACAACACAGCCCTCAATACTCAATATCTTCTGTATGTCCAGAATAACAGATGAAGTGGCCGTTGCTGTTAGTCCTAAGATAGGAGTTTCGGGAAATTGAGTTTTCATTACTCCAAGAAATTGGAAATCAGTGCGGAAGTCGTGACCCCATTGGGAACAACAGTGAACTTCATCGATGACAATACGATTGAGACGTTTATTTCGATAGCATTTCTCCATTTGTGCCATAAATCTCTTGGATTTTGCCATCTTTTCTGGTGTTACGTAAACCATCTTTAGGTCAGTGCTTAGATCTGCCATTGAATTCAAAATACGGTTCTGTTCTTCACGACTGGTCTGCGAACTGATAACAGCCGTCGGAATATTAAGTTCTTTGAGTCCAGTCATCTGGTCTTCCATTAGTGATATCAAAGGCGAGACCACAACTGTTATACCTTTGTTTATGAGCGCCGGTAATTGAAAACAAAGCGATTTTCCGCCGCCGGTCGGCATCACTAGAATACAGTCACTGCCAGAAAGGGTGGCGTTTATTGCCATCAATTGATACGAACGGAAGGCTTTCAGTTTAAAGACTGTCTCCAATAAGGTCTGAATCTTTTCCGACCACTCAAATGATTTGCCGCCGAAGGAGTTGTTGTCATTTGTTTGACTCATACACTGAAGTCTTTCCTCCAATGAACCGATTTTGGTCTCCAATTGTCGCTGTCGTGATCTCAAAGTCATTATTTGTTCTTTGATTTGTTGTAACTCTTGTTTGGATTCCCTTAACTCACGATTTAGTTCAGTGTTTGCGGACATTCTTAAGATTCAAATTATAAACGATTCGGTGATTAAAAAGTGCTTTAAATTGAACTCAATTTGAGCTCAATTTTCGATAATATTTACTGTTTTTGCTTACTTTCGAAACACCGGTTTTGGAGCCATTCGTATACGACGTAAATGAGTGACGAAATAATTATTGTTTTGAATGTTTAGTCCAGGGATGGCCAAGGCGGGTAGACCTCTTACCCCCTTCTAGAGTCGAAAATTTTGGGTTTACCCCCTATAATTTTGAAAAATTTAATATTACACGTATACCCCTTGCTAGCAAATTTTTGGCGAAAAACCACCCCCTAGCCCCCTTCCCCCTAGAGCTTGGCCATCCCTGGTTTAGTCATTGGTATGCCTAGGTCGGTTTCCAAGAATCCATGCATATCAGCAAGCTAGGGATACGAATGAGCCTAGCATTAATTGTGCTGAAACTTGCACAAACCGTTTTTGCAAGTTATTGGCATTTCTTAATTTAATTAAGTTGAAATTGACCCTTATTTCTTATTACATCTTGGCAAACATATCTAATTTGGTAATTTAAACTATTTAAGAATATGAAAATCAGATTAATTAGTAGAAAATGCATAATAATATTTGTAGCTTTAATGAACAAGTTAAAAGAACGCTTTTATTTAATAGAGATATTCGAGTGACTCATTTAATAAAATAACATTGATCAATTATGTCATCTTAATTCAATATAATAACAAATAAATATCTATAATTTTAACACAAATACAGACTTTTGGGGTTAAAGTTTGCTTTTCATTAAAATTCTAATAAATAACAGAAATAGTCAACAATTTGAACATGCTCATTTAGAATAGATACAAGTTAATCAACTAATTAAGATACCATTGTATTGACGACATTCAATATAAGCCTAAAATTATTTCTGAAAATTCCAGTAAATGCTATGAACAAAAGTAGGGCCTTTGGACTGTGCGGACATCCCTCGTAAATAAACTCTTTAAACGCTTATAATCTGATGAATTAATTAGAGTTTTCCCCTTATAAGAAAAGCCAAACAAACTCAGAGCAAGACCTCACTCATAGCTAAGTTCAATATTGTGATTGACTCTAATCAGTGTTCAGCGCTTTAAAACCGGTCTCCTTGTTTGGCTATTCTTATAAAATGACAACTCTAACGATTGAAGTGAATGTACACGTACATATACAAGTTTAATACATATATATGTATATATATATATATGTTTGTCTTCAAATTTGTTTGACCGCAAGTTTTGCCATTCGGTGAACAATAGTTTCCATAAGTTTTGGTTCTTTTCTGAATAAATCACTTAAACTGTTATAACACTTGACTTCGATCTCCAAATAGTTGTCTGCAATAAACTGAATGAGTCTTTCCTTAAGATAATTGGCGTTATATTTGATCGCAAATAACAGCAAATCGATGGCCGACTCTATCGTAAAGTTTTGGCAAAAGATTTCTTCGCAAACACTCTTCAGATCATTGAGTCCATAGAATTCACTGCAAATGAGCAGTTCTTCGACAAACTCTTCGAGTTTTAGAGCACTTCCAGTGTATATGTAAGACAAGAGCTGTTCAAACACTTCGACTTCAATATCATTGATCTCAACCTTATTTTCGAGCTTTTCCTTCATTTCCGATCCAAACATCGCCGAAAAGACTTGAGATCTGGCGCTGAGGACACACTTATGTGCCGTAAACTCCTTTCCTTTGACTACAATTTTAATGTCAGAATATTCGTCGTTAATAAGCATTGATCTGAAGTTTTCGACCAAATTATTGCCGACTTTGTCGCTGATATTGGGCTGACTTTTAGAGTGAATTAATTCGAAGTAAAGCATAAGATTCTCGTTGTGTTTGAAATATTCGTCAAAACTGACCGAATGTCTTAACATTTCGTTTGGTTTTAGTTTTGTTTGTTTTGAGAAAATACTCAGAAATTCTTGAGTTCCCTGAAAGTCATCGAATTTTATTTGGAATAAATTGAATTTAATCTCCACTTCCGGTTGTTTGCAGTCTTCGAGAATCAGATGAAAGCCTATTATACTCTTCCGGTACTTAATGTAACGCAAATCCAATTTGAGTGACCACTTGGTGTTGGAATGGGTCACAAATACGGGACTCTTCACAATGTCCTGAATATCGTCGGCGACTGTCCACTGATATGTGTGTTTCACTTCTTCTCTGAAACTGTTGGACAGCTCTTCGTTTGATCGCCGATTGGATCTATTGATTGAATTTTTAAAAATTCTAAGAATTTGTTTTCAACCATTTGTTATAAAAATGAAAGTGAACCAAAATGAACAAGGTTATTAAGTTATCACCTATGGAAAGCCATCAAATTGGTAGAAATTCAAAAGGATTCAAATTTATTCATTCAATTAAATTCTTATTTATGTCAAACACTTTAAAACCAATATATTGTATGCGTTAAATAGAAAGTGGAGTCTATTTTCTAACCAATAGACTGTTTCTGAAATGTCTATTTATATGCATCATACTAAAAATTGGTGTACATGTTCATTTCAAAAATTATATTCAAATCTAGTAATGGGTTGGAAATTAGTAACAAAGTTACATTTTTTTTATATATGACCGCCCTGTCCACTTTCTATTTAACACATACAATAGATTTAAAGAGCTCTGAATAACAGCTGATTGTATGTAAACAATCACTTTATGTTCACTCGAGTCATAAGTGACGACACCTTTTGAATGCAAATTGTGCGCAATTTCGTCACCTTTTAATCGTTTTAACAAAAAGCTAATAATTTATCAGAAAATTGACTTAATTGACAAAGTTATGACTCAGATTGTGTGCCCTCGAGAAGAAAATTGGTGTACATCTGATCTCAAAGTGATTAAGACATCATTTTTGTGGACAATCAATAACTTCAGTAAATGTCGCGAAAAATCAGGGGAGAGCCTCAATAGTTGTACTTTCAGTGCTGAGGAAGACATCCAAACCGAATGGAGTTTAAGTCTGTGTCCGAATGGAAATAAAGAGGAGAGCAAAGACTTCGTCACTCTCTTTCTCACTTTGGAGGACTCGGACAACAATGAAGTGTTCGCTTCATTCAAATTGGGAATAATTGATGGCAATAAACATTTGTATTTTCCTTCCAAAGTTGCCGAGTCTTTAGAGAACACTTTCAAATCGCAAGGTAATTGGGGACTCTTTCAGTTTATTAGAAGGTCATCGCTTAATGACCCGAATAAGTCATTGCTTACGAACGATAATCTCACTGTTTATTGTGAGATAACGTATTCGGGCGAACGCCAGACAAACAGTGGTCGAAGAGCCAAATTCAAGAGACCATACAATTCAATATCGGATGAAATGACTCAACTCTATGAAAAGCAAACTTATTGTGACGTCGATATTGTGGTCAAAGGACACAAATTCACTGCACATAAACTCATTCTTAAGATGAGATCTTCAGTATTCGCTGCGATGTTTGAACACCCGATGAAAGAGAGTCAACAAAATCGAGTCGTCATCGAAGACATCGATAAAGAAGTATTCAGTAGACTCTTGCGTTTCATTTATACGGACAAAGTTATTAACGCAAACATTGACTCAAACTTGAAGTTATTGTCGGCCGCAGACAAGGTATGCATTATCAGACATAACCAGATCAGATTATGTTCCAAATAGGAATGAGCCTTTTAAATTTTCATCTGATTCCTGCCTTTGAGTAAAATTTTTTGGAAAAGCCCCCTAACCTTCTGATTTAGGATCTTGGCTATGTCTGTATATAAAATTTTGTATTTTTCTAATTGCTTTTATATTTAGTATAATTTGGAGGATTTGAAAAACATTTGCGAAGATTCTATTGGCTCTCAATTGACTGTAAGATCGGTCTCTAATGCGCTGATTGTGGCGGACAAGCATTCGGCACAAGTATTGAAAACTAAAGCAATTGATTTCATTAAAAGCAATTCAATAAAAGTAATGAAGACTCCGGAATGGAAGCAAGTAATGGACAGAAAGGATATCTTAAAACTCATCTAACAATTTATAATTAAAGCAAATTTTAATATGTTTTCAATTTTTTGATTACTCTCTGATTAGAAACAAAATTTGATGTAAACAACTGTTTTATAATTACAATTAAAATGTTCTTTTGATTTGACGTCAAAAATATTGTAATCGATAATTAAATTTCTAATAAAATTGTCGAAAATATATAGAATATAAAATCAAATTCAAGAGTAATATCGGATTTATGGGAAGGGATAGAAAGGAAATCAGTTTATATTAATTCATTTAAATATTATTCTCATCGTTAACGACGGGCGCAATCACTTGATTGTTAGGTTCCATCATTTCGATGTCATTATTGGGATGTCCATCGAATATGATTTCATTGGGATCGGGAGCCCGAGGAAGGAATTCTTCGTTCGGAAACATTTTGCAGAATATCGAACGAGCCTTCGGTCAGAAAAATAGATATTTTGGTTTTGTTCACAAATATATCGAAAATTTGATAAAAACCTCATTTATAGCGAAATCAAAGTCGAGTTCATTAATGGGCGCAGTTGTTGTGTACACGTTTTCCAGCAGATCCGGTGTTTCGGGTTTAGTGCACTTCTGGTTGAAGTAAACACTCCAAAGAACTTTTGGCTTTTGATCGTTTACTTCAGGAGTAAAGTTGTATAACTTCTTAACCATTGGCATCAAATCGTGTTTTGCATTATCGGTATCCGAATCGCACCACAAGTACTGAACATCTGTCACAACAAATGCATTTAATTCATTGACTAATAAAAAGTGAGTCGTTTCTTACGGAGGCCTTTGGGTGCGACCAAAGCTGAGGAACCCACTTCAATGAGGAAAACCGATGACTTGTTAAGGTCTGACTTCGGAATATGCAATAACGACGAGTGTTCGCTATCGGACTTTTTAATGGACTGATCGCTAATAAGAATAGCGCGAGAAATGAGTTTAATGTCTGTTTCACTGCTTTTTTCTTCTGAACCATCGATGGTATAGTCGGTGACAACAAAATCACAGTTAAATCTTCGGCCATCGATGACAATGGCTTTGCATTTGTTGTCGGCGACGATCAAAGACTCGGATTTCTTCTTTAAACAATAAGTGCCGCCGAAAACAGCGCAAAGTCTGCAGAATGCTTGCGGCAGTTCACCCGTTCCATACAGTGTGAAAAGGAAAGGTGTGTTTCCAAACCTACCAGCGCTGTGTATAAAATTGTTAATCAATTTGAGGGCATCTTTTGTGGGGCAGTCCTCTGAAGTCATTGCGATCGCATTTAAAATAAATTTTTGCAAAATTGAAGACAAATTCTGTGATGAAAGGAATTCACTGATCGGAGAGTTTTCATATTCTGTGCACAAAATTACATTAAATATTAAATATTAACCGAAAATTCATTTGATTTGACATTTACTCTGATATTCTTCGGGATGTCTCTCATATTCGGAGCAAAACGTCATAAACTTCATTAGCATTCGTTTGTCGATAACCGAAACGTCTTTATTGTTGAAAATATCTCCTCTACTGACCGGAACCTCAACGATGTGGCCATCGATTAGAGTTAGTATTCGAGTGACAGCTTTGAACTCCGCATATCTCGAGATATTAGACGAGACCAAGAGGTCAACCATTGATCCGCGAGAGTATAATAACTGTTAGAAATAGAAATTGAATTAAATGATTCGTTTCAAAGATTAAATCAAATACTCGAGGCGTTAGATCCAAATTGAATTTACGACTCTCCAAATTGAACTTAAAAAGTGACCACTTCTTTGGTTTATTCTCTTCTGCAACCAATGGAGCGGGTGGTGGCGCCTCTTCACCTTCTGCTGCTGGTTCTGGTTCTTCGTCTAACTGTTGGTCTCCAACTAATTGGTGACCAATTGGTTCAATGGTCGAAGAAGTGGTGATGTCATCAGATTCAGTGTCACACAAATATGATATTTGACTGACGTTTGAAATGAAATCTTTTCGGAAACACTTCCGATAAGTTTCTGATTCTTGGAGTAGGTTTGGGTTGGGTTCGGACGTCGGCGGACTGTTTGATGACTCATTCATGAGATGACACCAATTGACGACTTGTGTGAAGTTCATTGACTGCCACTCCTGTGAGTAGTACTGGTTTTGGTCGCAATGAAACACCGATTTACCGACTCTGGCCATCGCGGCCGCCACTATCGCTTGAGTGAGACCCGTACCGGTGATGATAGCGTCATAATGAGCTTGGAAGTCTTCCATTGTTCCTGAGTTTTGTATGCGATTAGTTTTTCACATAATTTGAATTAAAATCAATTCAGTCTTAAAAACTGATGATTTGTTTTGAGTTTTGTTTACATAAATTGTAATAATTTACGCTTAACTTCACACAAACGCTGTTTACATTTGAATTGTGTTATCCGTACGGCTCTTCTCGTATTCAGATAACCCGTTTTGAGTGTAGGTTTTCATACAACACTTATTATAAAACTGTTTCTAAACACACACCTTCTATAAGTGTTGCTATGGAGACAACTTAATTTTAATAGACTTATTGCTTAATAAGCCTTCCAGGGGCAAAAAGTATTGTAAAACATAACTGCTATGAAGTAAAAAAAATGTCAAGGGGCAAATCATGCAGAATTCAAGAGTGTTGTTTTCTCTGCAATACACAATATTAAGCAACAAATTATTTGTGGTGTAAATACTGTTGTTATAACAACACAATGAAAGGAGTGTCCTATTTATCACTCAGTTGTAAACACGAAATATCCGTATTTGAGTAAACATTTGCCCGAAAGCGACAATTGTTTGCATTTTGACATTTGATTCAATTATTTAATTGTTATTCAAATTCGTGTTTTAAATCAAAATAATCGGCATTTTATTGATAGAAATGAGTTTTGCCTCAAATTGTTTTTAAAAATAAATTTGAAAGAAAAGGTACTCAAGAAGTGATGGGTTTCGGAGTATTTCTGTTATTCACAATAATCTTTGGAGGCATAGGAGGTGTGTCCCCAATGTTTCTGCCGGAAACACCTCACAGACCACTGATTAAGTTGATGCTAATGGTGGGCACCTTCTGCTG
>JAQGCS010001205.1:0-15051 GCA_034702105.1 Fuscozetes fuscipes
GGTGCATTACCTTTCACTTGCCTATAGCCGAAATTGCTCTTAACCGATCAACTCTTAAGCGACCTACACTGTATAATTTGTTTAATGATTTCAAATTTAATGAAAGTTTTATTTCTCTCAAAGAAATATTTTAATGTCTAACAAACACTTCTCTGAAATGGAGTTTAGATTAAATTTAGCGCCAAATCTGTTCTTATTTTTCATTTAAAACATTGATTTTCATGGGATCTACAGCTCGGTTCACGAAAAGTGGCATAAAATGAATGTACAGTTTAGGCTCTTTATAGAAATCTATTTATTGAATGAAATTTTGAAATAAACTGACCTGTGCTCATGTTTTAAAACAGATTTATATCAAAATTTTCTTTAATAACGCCATAATCTGTTTTTGTTTTCTATAACGAGTCTTATCTGCATTGAGCATCTCTCCCATACACTTATCATTGCTATTCCACTTTTTGTGAACGGAGCTGTATATATAGACAGACCAGAATTTTAAACTCAAATCTCAAAAACCTTTTTCATAAAATTCTTCAAAATTTGGAAAAATAACTAATTCTTATGAATAAATAAAATGATTTGTTTGAATAATTTAGTTCACAATTTATTTTGTGGTTCGTTTATAATAACTATGAATTTCAAACATTTTGTATTTATTATGAATTCCTCCAATGGGCGTATATAGAAAGCGCCAGTCCATTCTAATGTGATTTTAATAAATTGATTATTCATATCAAGTGTGGCACTCATGCAAAACACATACACAGATGCAAAGGCATAAAAATGTTAACTTATTAATATCTTGATATTAAATTTACATTTATGTGATTAAACCATTTGATGGCTAATTGAGATTTTCGTGGAAAATATTACAAAATCATTGCTCAATATTTCCAGTGAATATTTAATTCCTTTTTTAATTTTTAAAATTTTGCGAATAAACTCAGAATAAATTAAAGTATTGATTTTGTTGTCAAGTAATATATTGAAAGCTAGCAGGTATCAATTTGTAAGATTAGTTTCTCGATGGAAAATCAAAATTTCTCTACATTTTATTGATAACTTCAATATATTTTTTCTAAACCCAAAGGAGTGTTGGAATAAAGAAAGTGCGAAATTGAAAGCCTAAAGAATTTGTTGTTTTTATATTCAAATACAATATTATGTTTATATAAAATATTTTTTTAGACGAATATATTATATTTGAAGACAATATTTTGCAATTCTGTCAGATATTCCATCAGAAGAGGACTACAATATGAGACATGTATTGATTGAAAGTCTATGGTCTGTGAAATATGAGCCCAAAGGACTGCAACTCCACTGATATTGAGAATAGAGAGGCAACGAATGCTTCAAATATTTTGTGACTCATATTATACAATATCTTATGTTAGTCTAGTGTTTCATACACTCAATCAAAACCAGAAGTTGTGTTGTCAGAGATGCTGATGAGTCGCCTTTTAGGCAAACAATTTCTTTTGGACTCCAACTCTGCTCTTTTGGATTTCAAATCTGAAAGTCTAGTGTCAGCTAAAAATGTTTAAGACCTGAGACACAAATAAATGTTTAGAAATAAGAAATTTCTTCTCTTATGTTAAAACAACGAACAGATTGTCTGTGACTCCAGGGATGCCTCAAATTCATACACATTTTATATTTTCTGTTATTATGTGGAGGGGATAGCCAAGATGCTTATGTAGCTCACAACTGTCTAATAGCGAAATACCATAACACTGCTGAAGGTTTATGAACCTCTTTAGTGAAAGTTGAATAAATTGTTAAAACAGACTAATTAAATGTGTACAAGAATAAACAGGATATTAAACTACGGCTAACACCTAACAAGATTGCAAATTGCTGTCAAATGAATTAAAATACTGAAATGATTCTGAGTAAAGATCTGCTAAATATTTGATAGAAATACAATCAAAGCGTTAATAAAAATAAAAGACTCAATAAATCAATGAAAAAGTGTCTAAAATTGAGCTCTAATTTTCATTGTTCCCATAGAAAGTGAAGCCAATTAAAGGCACGCATTCACTCTCACTATACAACTATTCCAGATGCGACCCAGGTTTTCATGATTCTCCTATATCCAAGAAGGAATCTGATCAATCTATCTCTTTTATAATAAAATTGTCCTGCTACCCGCTGACTATATTTGAAGAGTGATCATTGTATTCCAATCTTAATATCTTAAAGCTTTACAAATGTTACAGAATGCAAACAAATTTACATGGTCACAAAAGATCGGAATACTATGATTAATCTTGGAATATAATGACCATAATGGGCTTTCCAAAAAATATAGTAAGCGCCATTTATAATTTTAACCATATTACTATGTTTCTTACTATTATTTTTTCAAATCGTATATAAATCAATATGAAATGTCATTTTTATAATGGGAAACAAGAAAATTTCAGTTTAAAGGAGCTAGAATGTTCAGATTCCTTTCATGGTACATAAAAATAATGGAAACTTGAATCACACCTGGAATAGTTCGATTGTCAGTCTATAAATGTGCTATTTTTTGCTAATTCCCGACACAACACTAATATTGTGTTTGCGTTACATCTGTGTCGATGAAAACACGAAAATACTAATAGGAATGGAGGGAAACACAAAGTTTAATATAAATATAGCTCAGAAACAGCACTATTGGGAACCCTTTATATACACTATTGAGTAAATTTTTGAAAATCGCGAATCCATTTAAAAAACTTTTAGGCAATTCTTTTAACTTAAATTTGTTAGCCTTTGCTTCTGTTGTCTATCTTTTCCTTAAATACAACTTTGAACTTAAGGAAAGGATAGACAACAGAAGCAAAGGCTAACAAATGAGAGGAAAGTCTTTGCAAATGAAGTCATTGATTGTAACAACTCTTCAACTTTATTAACGACTTATTCTGCACTAAATTCTGTGCACCAGAATCATGCAAATTGGTCGCACGGGTAGACTATTCAGTGCTGTATTGCTGAGGGATTCCTTATTTTACATCTGAAAAGATTAGAATATTCCGCTCAATGAAGAACTTCTTCAAAGATAAGAAGAGTTTTGAGGGCAAAGAAATTGTAAGAAACTTCAATATATAATTGCACTGATGTTCAGCACACGATATGTTGGGTTAAGTTATGCGCTGAAAAAATTGCAAGTCTTATACACATTGAGTTAGTTTGTAGTGCAAACTCACTCAACTCTACCTCTAATTGTATTGATTTTTGCCTTTACATCCATTTCAGGCAGAGTGAGGGCATTGCATTCATCTGTGCGACTCAGCCTTACATCTCATAACTGACGAGAGGCACAGAATAACTCACAAAACACTAACGCTATTATTAAACGAAACACTAATATATTAAACACAACAACATATTCACAAAAAACTCTGCCTTTTCTTCTTTGTAAGGCACAGAATATTCTCATTTTGCACAGAATATATGCACTTCTCATGTCATCAGCACTTCTTAATAAATAAATATATCGTTGACTGAGAGAAACGTTATATTCAGTGTTTAGTCAACTTTTTGTGCTTATCTCCAAAACATAGTCTTTCCTCTAATTTATTAACACAAATATCACTTCTTTTGCATCGAATTCACTTCAAATGAAGGCAAGAATACAACAAAATGTTTAATGAATTTCGAGTATTAGTCAAAGAATTTCCTTAATTTGATAATATAGTGTCAATTATCGAATGACAAGATGGTCTAAAATTATAGACTCCCATTACTCAGGCATTGCTTATCTATTTACACGTCAATTAATGGAGAATCTATGTCCTCCTTATATCCCTATCAGAGGCAATGTTTGCACAATAAGAGTGTTTCAAGACTTTCGATGAAAAAATTCTGCCTTTAATTGATTTTTTATCGATAATTAATTCTTTTTAGACTCAAACCGTTTTCAGTTATTATTATTATTATTATTATGACATTTAGTAAACTAACTCTAATGTAATGATTCCAAATAAAATTGATTTTTCCATTTTTTAAAAATAATATTGTTTAATTTGAAATCTCTGAAAATTCTTTTCATTCATTATTGTGAAAACAATAATAATAAGGTCATATGATTGAAACCAGATGAGGTCAAAGGATCCAAGTCTAGGGAAGGATAAAATGGCGACCGGAAATCGGCAATTTTTTCGCCATTTTGTCATTATATACATTTAAATATAGTTAATTTTACGGTAACTAGTTTTTATGGTTTGTGCATGACAATTACACACGTTTTTCATTTTGTAGGAAATATGCTCTAGTATTTCAATGCATACTTGTGCTTAACTCTTTTTTTTAAAGCCCTACAATTTCTTTAATTATAATAATACTCATATTTTTGGAGACAATATTTAAATTGAAGTAAAATTACAAAATGTAGTCATTTATTGTAATGAGAAATAGAAATACTAAAACTTATAGAAATATTCAAATCATTGATTGTCTTCATTTTCAAAAACAACATAAATATATCTAAAGTAATTTATAGCTAGACTACTTGATTATAGACATTCGATCTAGGAAATGATTAAATAAATGTATAAATAATAAAATGATCTAATGTAATTCGCTAAGAATATATACGAGCAAAATACCCTGTTTACATTTTTATCTCATCCAATGTTTGCCTAATAAGAAGGTCTCAAGATTTTCAATGAAAAAATTTTGTCTTTAATTGAATCCGTTTTTCGATAATTAATTCCTTTTGCACTCAAAGGCTGTCTTATAAAAAAGACTGTTCTTGTGATGTGATATGAGCTCAAACCGTTTCGCAGATTAAATCTGTTTAATATCTTCTTCTTATATGAAATATAAGTAAAGGAAAAGTTATTTCGTTATTAGATGTTGTGCTGTGCTTTGGTGTTGTTTGGGAACTCACTCTAAATACATTCTGTATGTGTGTATCAAATATCTGAGATATCCTTCCTCAATACCAGTGCCCCTCAATATCATATCGAAAGTTGACTTCGACTTCAGTAGTGATAGATTTCTTTTGACGATAATCTGAGCAACGAATAAGTCAGTCGTCTCAGGCTTTGAGAGCATCACTGTTGCGATGTATACAAGCATTTGGACCATACATTTGGGCTCTAAAATGATATTTCTTTTTCCATAGCACATACATTAGTGTATGTGATGTTCAAAGGTTAGGCTGTTTTGGCAGTGAATCAATATCTTCACCACTTCCTGTCTTTGCGATTGAATCATATCATAAGATATATATTACAGACAACAACAGGAAAGGTTTGACCATCGAATAGACGCAAACAGAATTGAGGCCAACATTAGTCTTATGAATGCTGTGAACTATTGATATCCAACAGATTAAAAATCTAATCATAAAAAAGTCAAACACAACACAACAACTGCACAAAAGTCGGTCTCAAAGCACATCACTAAAAGATCTCTCTATTATTGTGTGCCAAGGAGTCAGCCATCAGTAGTGCTAAGAACAGAATCGTATTGATGTTCACTATAAGCGATTTATCATTTGACATTTGAGACCTTAAAAGCATACAACTGGAGATTCCATCAAAACCTTTCCCAATCTTTCCCTGACTTCTATTCGGATGAGTTTATGTCAGAATTCTTTGATCTTTTATTGATATAAATCCGCAAAAATTCCTTTCAATCCTGACTTCAAGTGTCAATAGTTTTGTTAATTTTGTTCTTTTGATTAACATTTAGATAAAACACATTTCAATTCAAACATTCCTTTTGTGACTCCAATGGAGAAAATCTGATAAAACAAAAATTCTTTGTATTGAAGACAAAATTCGTCCGAAATCTAATGGAAAAACTTAATTGATATGAAACAGAGTAGTAATAAGATATGCTATGCTCTCAGACTTAGTATATCACAGAACATGAGTGAAATGTTTTGATGAATAATACAAATCTTTTGCTCATTTCTTCTCAGATAACTTACTTAACTATTATTTGGAAGTACCAAAAGAATCTCAATTTAGAGAAATAAGTTGAGCCCTGTTCATCATTTCGCTCATATACATTTACTTTAATATTACTCTTTATTAACTTGCTCATTATTTTCAATGGAGATTCAGATGTTTTCAAATGAAAAATCTTATGATACCTTTTTCAGCAAAATAATTTGTTGAGAGTTTTTACTCATTTTTGAAACTAATTTGATATCAATTTCATAATTGAATGATCGAATCACTTATTGATTACTCGTTATTCATAATTTATGAGTTGTGCGGAAAAGTACAGTCTTTTTGAGACTGTTTTGCTCAGAATATAAGTCTTTTGATATGATTCGTTATAAACAAATCACGCGAACAGAAAATAAGACATTAATTCAAATCCTATTTCTATTTAGAAAGACATCGTTCGGCTCTTCTCTGAGATTTCTTTCATTCTCTTTTCTCTTCACTTTTTTCTGGTTATCTATTCTGAACTATTCTGAGTCCATCGGAAACATCGAATGCCTATTGAAAAAAAATCCATTGAATCGATGCAAAAGTGTATTACCATTAATATAAAGAATGACATGAGAGGCACAAACAGCTTCACAAATAACCCTCAGTTTTGAACATAAATAAGGAAATTCTGTTTTTATATATAAATCGATATAAAAAGAAGTATTCAAAACAAATCAATATATTTGTTAAAAATTGAATTTCAATGAAATACAAAAATTCAATTCAAAGATATTCTAATCGATTTGTAGTTACATTTGATTTGATTAATAATTATTATGTAAACCAATTAATGACTTCTCAAACTTGCATTCAATTCAATACAATAATTGTTTTTTGTTTGAATTCAATTATCATTTGAGTTCTATAGTATACTCTTTTGTCATTCACTTATAAACTCGTCGTTTCTTATTAGTGAATAATTAATTAATTTGACACGAATATGACCAGGTTCATTTCACTAAGATGGGCAAATTTAATGTAGCAGATAAATTGGAATTCATTTGGGAAATCAAATAAATTGATCTAAATCTTGCAATAAGTTTTTTTTAAGCATTTACGTTTAGCATATGTCGATTATCGAATTTAATAATAAATCTTGATCATCTCTGTAGCGAGAAATGAAAAACGTGTTTAATTGAATTTCTTAGTGGAAGAACTAAAACGGTTTTCTCCAGAAGATTGAGTCTTAAAAGAATTATCTCATTTTGTTTAAAGAATTTCCACTATAATGGAGTTAAACACTAATAAAATTTATTATAGCGATTATTGATTGAATTTGGCCACTCATGCATTGAGTGCTACTCACAGCGAACGGGATTCTGTTTTACGAACTGTGGGATTCTCATTTGAGAGGTTTAATAAATATTGTGAGAACATCACCAAATTCAATCAATAATCGCTATAAATTAAATGAAATTTTCGCCAAAATTAATGACTCTTTGAATGTGAAAAATGTTATCAAATTACAAGAATTGAAGGTTTTAATGATCGATAAAATTGGTTGAATTGCTTTGCAATCAAAATATTTCTCAGAAATTAAACGATTGATAACTTGAAAGGGGTTTCAAATGATTTGTTGAAAATCTAAAGAAAATGAGTAAATCATAAGATTTAATGATTCGATTTGTTTCCGAAGAAATGATTCAATTATTTTCAGTTAACGAACAATATTTGGTCTCAAACTCTATAAACAAACAAAAAGATCGAAACTATATATTGAGCCGCCAGACCTCTGCCAGCCCTCAGCCCTTCAGCTTTTTTGCTCTAAAGAGCATTATTTTAGATATCAGTGCAAAAGAACTCCAATTTGTTCCTAAAATTGATATCTAATATCTGAAGACATGTTCTCTATCAGAGTGGAACAACCTTTAGTTATGTGTGTTTTATGCCATCATCTCAGCCAATATTACCGCGATATAAAAATATGTCATTACATTGTTGGCTATCAAGTCATGGAAGGCATGGATGGAACTGAGCGCTCATATTATTAAAAATTTGATTTTTGACTAATATCCACCATTTGGACCAAATTTAAGTCATTAAACTCAATATTAGAGTAAAAGGAATTCCAAAACAGAAATGAAATCATTTATTTTCAGACAAAAAGTATATTCTGAGCGTCTGATCGTTACCTACACACGAACTGAGCGTTTATTTAGCCGAATAACAGATAACAACCGAATCATTTCTTAAATAATGATTCACTTTAATAGTAGAGTATTTTTCCAGACAATTGAATTATTTATAAATTTTTTTTCTGCTGAGCATTAAATTTAAACATAAAGTTCATGAGACCTGAATTTTTTGCTCAATGAGAATAAAAATGCCATTACAGTCAATTTCATCCATAACATTGTTTGAATCATAAGCATCTCCAGTAAAGCTATAACCCTGTGGTCATCTCTGGAATAGAAGATTTTCAAAAAGCTATTTCTAAACTTCAAGGTCTTAAACGTTTGAGCTATTCATTCGTTTTTGTTTCCAAAGGAATTGATATTAACATAAACTTTGAATTCGAGTCAAAAAATTGTCAGAAACTTTTGATTGAGTAAAGCAAATATACATTAAAAATGATTCACAAAATCATTATATCGTTTGATTCGAGGGAAAGGGCTTTGACTGTCATTTATTTTATTTTTTTATGTCAAAGATAATTATTATTTGAGTCGAGGAGAAGTAAGTTTTGCTCATTAGTAATGATTCTGAACAAACATTTGATCCGAGAACTTATTTGTGTAGAAATTTGGTAAAAGTATCGTATATTTCCCCACAAACTCGATGTTAACATTTGGTGTAATTTTCAGTTTAATATCGATTTTAAGACTCATTCGACTCAAACCCATATGAAAACTGCGTTTCAGATATTAGGTCTGAAGGGAAGCCATATAAGTATGCCATCATTTGCTTCTATTAGACCTGGTACTCAGACTCAGGAGTCTTTTAAAATTGATTGTGGAATTTAAGTAAACCATCATTTTCTCGGTTCAAAAGTATAAATAACTTACGGGTCCTCTCATTGAACAGCACTCGAGTTATTAAACTGTTATCGGCTTCACTGAACACCAAAATAATAACTAAATAGATAGCAATGGAAGCAAAATATAAAAATATCATAAGAAATACCACTAATGTTGAGAGCGAGTCAAACGATGGCTCATCTTTTTAATCATTGCTGACACGTATTTCTTATCGTAAAAGAGAAAGAGGAAAGTGTTTGACGAAAAATATGTAATTCAAAGCACGACTTAATATCATATATGGAGAGAAAGTCAGAAATATCTATACAACAGGACCCAGAAGAGAAACATTCAATATATGAGCGAAGGAAAGGAAGACTGCATCCAATTTAACACTAATATATATTTGGTATATATCAGGGGTGACCAAGCAAATCAGCTCTAGGGAATCAAGGGGGTAGTTTTCAAAGGAAGGTCTAGGAGAAAGTTTTTTTTTTGAAAAAAATGCGCAGCCTCACTTAGCTGGGCGGCAGGAAGAGGAGAAGTATACCTGTAATGTTAAATTTTTAAAAATTCTGGGGGAGGGGGAGTCAGAATTTTCGACACAAGGGGGATCAGAGGTCGATCCTCCATTTGGTGACCCCTGGTATATATAGAATTGCATATCGCCTAAAGGTAGTCGTCCCCTACGCCCTGTGTCATGATATATGCATTTTACGATTGTGAGCCATATTATGGTCGCCGGTGTGCAACACTCTGATAGTAAAAAACGCTTTTGTACTTTGTTATACTCTCTCTCTCTCTCTCTCTCTCTCTCTCTCTCTCTCTCTCTCTCTCTCTCTCTCTAGCATTTAATCATTTTATTGTCGCAGTGTTAGAGCCGGCGGTCTCTCCCTTCTCATTCAGAAAGCACTTTACAGTCGGCGTAAGTTTTTTTCAACAGTGCTTTCAATTTACACAAAAAACTTAATTCAAAATACATTTGCAGTGAATTAGTTTCACAATTCTTTCTGAAATACTACTCCACTTAGTAATGAGAGTTTCATTTGTGGCGAATCGAGTTGAATCACTTTTTTCATAATAAAATTATAGACATTTTTCGATGGATCAGTCGATTCATTGGCTCTCAATTAGATTTAATTTTAAAGCAATTTTCATCCTTCAATTGCAACTCAAAAAGCCTTTCAAATAAAAGGCTTTTATTGAATAAACTTTAATTTCATTTGGGTCTCTCTCTCTCTCTCTCTCTCTCTCTCTCTCTCTCTCTCTCTCTCTCTCTCTCTCTGATGAGTTTTATTTCATTTACACTCATTTGGAGGGAAATAATGGGAATTATTTGATGGGAATCAATAAGTGAGAAGACGACAATGCAATCAACGCCTGAACTCTTTGTTTAGGAGGAGATGAGTGCTGAGCCAAACGTGAATTATGTGAATGTTTTGCCTCAATATATATCTCTTGAATGAGAAGTAAAGAAAGCAATTCTTAAAGCACTGAAAACAATCTCAACGTTTTTCCATTCGTTTTTTCTTTTCGTGGAGCTTAGGCTTAGGCTTTGGATTCAGGAAAGAGCACTAATATGTAAGGGAGGAGTCAATCGCTCAGATAAATGCTCTCCGATTATATCACACATAAAATGAATGGATATAAAAACACTGGAAATACGTGTCATCAGGTTTTAGATATTTGCAGTCACTTTTTAATAAAAATATTTTTGTTCAAAGATAAACCATCCAGAAAGACAAATGAATTCTAGATAAAACTGATCCTGATATTTATCTATCTACAGCTGTATTTATCAATTTTCTTCTTTTCGATTATATTATCTCAAAAATTATTGTTTTTGTTTATTTTCAATCATTAATAATGTATTTTTTCATCAAATTATTGCACAAATGATGTGATTTCAAAAATGCGAACTCATAATGGGTTTCCCATTAGGATATTCCATAAATAGGACAGCGATTGACATTAGTTTCAGTGCATTACTTAAATGCATTGTAAGAAAGCATCATTTCAGGAGTGCATTAGCCAAATGATTTTGGATCTAATTAGCAATTTTTATACAATTATAGCTTCAAATACAGTGTCTATTAGTTTGATTAGAGTTCACTTTCGGAATAAGAAGATTAAAATTTGATTATATTATTAAATACAGAATAATATTAAATTAAATCAGAAAAATCATCAAAACTTCTCAAAACTTAACAAAAAACAATTCATCTCCGAATGAAAATCATTTTTCACTTATCTGTATATTAAAAATTAATCTACTACAAGTTTCATGATAGGAGATACATGATAAAAATTATGAATTTTTCAAGCATTAGAGAGTATATGGTTAGAGTTGAAGGATATTAATTTGAACTCACGCCTCACCACAACTCAACATTTTTCATTCGCACCGAAAGTGTGCTATAATCGAAAGTAAAAAAAATTACACCAAAGTGTGAAAAAAAGTATAATTTCGGCGCTCCTTTTGCACAACACTTTTATTCCAGTGACCCACCATTTATCAAATAAAATGAAACAACAATTTGTCAATTGAATAGTGGAGAGAACTCGAGGAAGAAAAACTGTGTCGACAAGAATAGAGGCACAAACGCCAAAAGGCTACACATCTGTAGGCTCTAAACATTACATCGATATATAATAAAATTTTTTTGTTCGGGCGATAAATGAACGTAAAGTTTAATTTGGTTAGCGGTTGTGCCCAATCGCTTTATATAATGCAACTTTGCTCTAAACATAACAGCACAGCACACATATAAAGAACACAACACTGAGTATATATCATATAAGGTTAAGAAAAGCAATTTTTTCTCAACTCTTCTGATGCATTGTTGCCTTCAATACAATAACTGTTCGTTTAAATGCCTTTTTGGTGTTACAGCAAAAAAATTGAATGTGAATGCGATCACAAAAAAGAAATTTTTGAAAAATCTGTAGTTTGGGAATACATACAGATGTGCGGCAAAGATGCCGAACACAACTGCAAATGTGAGAGAGCACTGTATATAACACTTGTGCTAAGAATTATACGCCAAAGAATATCACACAGAATAAGAAATCGAATGAAATGAAAGGATCAGAAGTGGGAGAGAGAGAGAGAGAGAGAGAGAGAGAGAGAGAGAGAGAGAGAGAGAGAGAGAGAGAACAGAATAAGGGCAAAGCCTGCTTCGAGTCACTCAAGTATTCTCTGATATACGGAATTTTAAATAGCTTTTTAACGATAAGAATTCATTTTTTCATTCATTCATTTTCAGCGAAACCTCACTCTTTTGGCGATAGAATTAACGTTTTGAAAGTTCAAGAGTTTAGATGAAACGTTTAGATATTTTTTAGGCTCAGCTTTTCATTTATATTAAGAGCAAAACTACTTTATTGATTTTCGACTTCTTCCTCACAGTTTTGTCGACTGAATAAATCATTTTTTCAAATATTAAATTAATGTGTCTTATAATCGATAATCGATCGAAATATTAATGAATTCCACTCTAATGTTACACTATTTTAACTGTAATTATGACTATTTTTGTGCCTCTTTTCTAATGAATAACTATAGTGCAGTTTTCTCACCACAAATACGCGTTAGAAAAAAAATATTCAAACCTTTTTTTATTCTATGAATAAAGAAAATTTTCAAACAAAACACTCATTTATTGGAAGTGTTAGTAAATGAGTGCAAAAAAATTCATTCAAATATTCCACACAAAAAAGAGGGACAAAAAATATTGTACACAATATTAGGCATGAATTTGGCCATAAAAAGGAAGTCAATCATCAATTAAAATTCTGGTTCAGACAACAGCAATGATTGATTGCAGGCAAACATACATAAGCCTATGTGCACTACCTTTGCACAGAATATTATTATTATTTTGTATTATCCCCGAAGTTCTCCGACCTTTACATCAAAAAAGAAAATACTTTCCCCTCTTATAACTATAGCTCACATTTAGTTATAATAATAATAATGTTTAACACATTGTTATTATTAGAGATATGTGACGAAAAAGAGTATTTTGTCATAAATAGCATAATACCCGTGCAAATCGAACGCTAAAGAAATGTCTAACAAAAGATATGGTATGTCCTCGTGCTATACGATGTTCTGTCCTTCTATTATATGCCTGTTATTAGTCGAAAGGAAATTTACATTAAACACAATTTAGTTCCCAACTATTGAGTAGAACTTTTTCCATCAGATGATAGACTTCTATATAACAAAGTATTGCTTCGGTTTTATAGTAAGAGATCTGAATAATGAAAGGCGAGAGAAGTCAAACAAAATAAGTTATTACTAAACGGTTCGCATTGCAATGTATTGGCACAAAACCAACAGTTAATTAATGTTTCCCTTCTCTTCTCTCTTTTTCTATGGATGTCCTATCAATTCTACATCTGTGCCAACACTACAAAAACAGAACAGTTAATTAATCGTTAAAATGAATTACTTATTATCAATGAATTGAATGAATGCTGAATTGAAAGTCTTCTTTGTTTTCAAGAGATTTACCAGATGCGTTCTTCGCATAAATTCCTAGTATTTTGCGAATGCTTTCAAGAATTATTCATATTTTAAATACACTGAAAACTTATTCAACTCAAAAGTCTTCCCATTTTTGAAAAATATTCTTAAAAGCTATTCATTCGAATTTAAAAATGTTCGCGAATTGAATTGAGAGCTGAGTTTAAAAAAGAAAATTGAAAATTCTTATATCGAATACAATTCTTTATAATGTTTTCCGTATTTTAAAATTCAATTCTGATATGAATCTGAAATTTTCCGTTTCTTTCAGTTCAAAGAAATCCTTAGTTTTTGCTGATTTGAGATTATGTTAAAAATAAATGCAATTCTCCATTCCATGGGAACACATATATGTGTCGCACATATGTCTGAAAAATGACCAAAATTAGTTTAATAGCACACAATGTTTCATTTTAAATGATCTTTTGTCCTACATTATGCTGATTAGGTAACAACCAGGGATAACCAAGGGGGTATAGCCAAAATACACTCTTGAGACGAAAATTTTGAAATTACAGACTATAAATTGGTCAAGCCAATATTTTTAGACTTTTTGATAGTATTTTACTATAAAAAATAAACCGGATTTAAACTAAATTAGGACAAAATGAACCGTATTTAGCGTCAATTTAGCTAATACATTTAGCTGTACAATGTAATGACAAAAATAGCTATTTTCGGTATTCTTGGCAAGAAAAATACCCAGAGAAGAAAAATTTGAAAATACTCCTCTGAAATAAAGTTGCTTGGTTTCTTCTGGTAATAACTCTCCAAAAAATATAGATGAAAATATTCTAAATTTTTAAATAATAATTACTTGAATTGATTTGTGAGCTTATAAGTCTAAAGAATAATATTTGCTTGCTCATCAATCAAGCAAATGAATAGAAACAGACCATCAAAGACATTATTGTCATTTCTTATTAAGAAAAGAATTAAAAACATGTTTTCATCAAAATATTAATAAATGAATTATTTCTTTGAAGTCTAATTGAATTCCTTTAGTTATAAATATTAAGACAAAGAATTAGGACTTAATATTAATATTTATAATAATAAGATCTAATAGCATCTCTTGTGATTAATAATAATTTGCACAAGCACATAATACTCAATGAGTAATTTCATTTCGTCTGCAGATGTTCTTTCAATTATAAGCTTAAGAACTTCACTGCAGTTCATTCAATTGTATTAATGGAGACAAGAATGTTACAAACTCACCATTCTCTTTCAGTTTTCAATCATTCAAAGCTTGGAATAAATTTTAATGAAATTAAATAAGAGATATATTTTTCTCATCGCTCAGAATAAAATCATGACTGGAATAATGTTATCAATCAAAGTATGAGTCAAATAGGAATTATATTGAATTGAATAAAATGAGTTTTCATAGATTCAAAGTCCGGAATTTCATTGAATTATCTGTTTGTGACGGTTTGCCACCAAATATATAGAGTTTTACTGTGAAGCTGTGCTCTGACAAAGAAATTATGAAAAAAATCCACAAAAAAATCTATATATAATATGCCTCGGAGTGAGTCAAAGAAATTTTACATTTGGACTCTACATGAATTCCAGAGAGAGAGAGAGAGAGAGAGAGAGAGAGAGAGAGAGAGAG
>JAQGCS010001206.1:0-15042 GCA_034702105.1 Fuscozetes fuscipes
TTTTTATAGAGAGAGAGAGAGAGAGAGAGAGAGAGAGAGAGAGAGAGAGAGAGAGAGAGACTAAATATGGGTATATAAAAAAATCTCATGCAATACACTCGATGGTAAACAAATTCCTCTCTCTCTCTCTCTCCGGTATAAAAAAATGTTATCCAAACTTCTCAGACAATAATGAGAGACCTGGCCTTACGTCGGGCGCAGACATGGCTATGTGAGCACCACTTTTGTTCACTTTCAACATGTTTTCCCTTTTATTGTACAATTTATCATTTGTCAAACCATTCCTTTTTTATTAGCCCTTAAACCCCGACATACTTTTTTAATACTCGGGTATCACTTTTTTCACAGCTCTATCACCAGCACAGAGTTATCTATCTCTCCCTTCCCTCACTCGTCACAAGAATTTTTTCAATCTCTGTTTTGATTTTGTGTTCAGGAATTCCTTTGATTTTTTTCAATTTAAAAATTACTTTTTTGCTCTCCTCTGCTGTCAGGCGGTTATCTATTGACTAAAAAGAGATTGATTTTTCACTCCACTCATCCCTTCCCTCTCACATCCCTCTCCTTCCACTCCTAATATTATGTTTGACGAAATGGCTTTTTATGTTTATTAGAATTATTATTATTATTATAGTTTGGGTTAAACTAATGTCAAATGACTTCTAATAACCATTTGTGTTATTCTCTGATATCGTAATAACGCTATTAATCACAACACGTGTTAAGACTTTTCCCGGAAAAGGACATAAAAATCATAAGATTTTGGGATATTCTCAGAAATATAACAATTTTATAAATAATGGGTTTACTCATAAAATAAAGAATTATTTGTTTAAACTTTTCTAAAAATCTTCACATTTTCCTAATTTACAGATAATATCCACTCATCTGAAGAGAAAACCATTTGAAGATAATATCCGTTGTATTCAAAGGTAATGAAAACAAAAATACCTTTTCTTATAATTCAATTCAAGAATCAACTCATTAGTGAAAAATTATGTAATAATTCATTGAAACGATATATTTTCGAACAAATAATGAGAGGAAACACCAAAATAGTCGAACAAATGATGTGTTTGAAAAATTATGCCCAATATATAGATGAGAGACAATAGTAGTGTACAGACAATGGATATCACAATCGAGAGTCAAGTGTTTGGTCTGTCAAGTGTTGCATAACTATTATTTTTGGCCAAACCATTGTATTGTGTGTGAGTTCTACCGAATCTCCTCTGACTTTTTGAGAAGAGGATAGGGAACGATAGGGAACTTTATCGGTTTGTTGTGCCTGAGCTCCGAGTAGTAGTTTTATGGGCTGTACGCTCTCTATCTCTTTCTAGTTCTGTGCACTTGTGCGCTTCCTTTTACGACTCGAGTGCCTCCGACTGACTCCCAGGCCTCCCTTTCCTCCCTCAAAGTTACCCGTAAGCGCAGTATCTGTCGGTACAACCAATTTCTTAGTGGCGTTAAGTTTCGACTCATTGACTCGGAAAGTGTTTTCACTCTCGACGCGTAATTTACGTGAAATATATTACGTATTAAATGATTTCTTAGACCCAAAAGTCCACTGTTTTTATGGAAATTGGATTTTGTTATCACTTTTATTAAACTATTAGTTACTCTTTCGAAACATTTTTCAAACTTTTGGTTAAAATTTAATTTTCGTAAAGTTTTGCTCAAAACTCAAAACTATTTTGTGATGTATTTCTTGAGTGAATTTTTTCTGTAATAATATTTTTAGTTTTGAGGAAATGATGTTTCGCTTAAACTTTGCTCTCTTTTCCAAAAACTTATTTTTTGCTTAAATTTCTTTCGGATTTAAAAAACTTTTAGAGATATTTGAGTTCTAAAAGTTTTTCAATTCAAGAGATTTCTTCCAAAAATTTTGGGCTCAAAAATAATTCCGATCCACTCTTCCGTTGAAAAGCAGAGGAAAAAGAAATTATTATTATTTTTGTTGTGAAAAATCATTTTCATTGAGCCATCGGTTCATTACCTTTTTCACGACTACTACCAGTGCTCTGAACTGTTCTGATTGGTAATAATGAATGAAATGAAATGAAAAAATGGATTCTTTTCGCGGATTTCTTAAGAAAAATCTCAAATTCAATGAGTTTCCTCTCCTTTCTATGCGATGATCAATAGGTTTGACAGTCCATTCCTCTTAAGGAAAGGTCTTATAAATAAGATTTTAATTGTCTTTTGTTGAAAATCGAGACTCGATTTCCTGTCAGTCAATTGTCGCTTACGTTTGGATTGCATTTCACTTCACATAAACACAAACCAAAAATTGGATGTAAACTAAAGCGTTTTGGGCACAGAGTCCGAGCGCTGGGCTCTCCTTATAATCTTAAGGTTTTCTGTTGGCTGTTATACCCACCACTTCCTCTCTTCTGAACGCTTCACTCAGAGAAAATGTTCATTTCCCACCTGAGTTGTTATGGCTGTGCTCTGAACGCAACAATGAATTGAACGCACAAATTGTCAAATAGTTAGTCAACTCAGACAAGCAGTCAGTGTTGGTTGCGTTCAGTGCAACCGGGGCTTCACAAACCTGTGCTCACAACAACTTTGTGTATGTGCTGTGCTCTGGCAGTCAGTGTGTGTGCTGTGTGTGAGTTCAGTCGAACGAACAGTTTTTTCTTTCAGTAATGTTTTGGCTCTTCATATGAGAAGTTGAATGCAATGCAAAGGAAATACTCTTCTCTGAAGTGAAGAGAACAGAGTCTAAGACCTCAGTGTCTAAGAGTAAAAAACTCGTCAAAAAAGTCTATTTCTTGTGAGCGCTCACCGATCAGACAGTCGGTGCTCTCACTCTCTTTCTTTATTCTGTGCGAATAAACGCAAGTTTAGATTTGTTTTGTGCGGAGGAGTAATGAAAGTGATTTTATTCGGGGCCCGAAACCACTCCACAACTACTACCAGACCCTTGCAATTGAAATAATAATTTGCTTTATTTGGTGTTATTATTACTCTATTGTTGTTATGTTTTTATTTGTTGGGTTATGACTTTTGTGCCACTGTTTTGCAACTGAGTTCTTATTCTGTGCTCTTCTCTCACCAGTCAATCCGTTTAAGGATTTCTCTTCTTTAAGGAGAAGAATAAGAGAAAACAATTTTCAGAGCACTTTCCAAACAAACAGACTTAATAGTGATTTGTTCGGCCCCTCCAAGTCTTTGCCAGTGCTTCTCAGCCCCCGACAAATGTTTTGTGTGTTTGGCCGGCAATCGATTTGATTATTTATTATAGTTTTTTGGGATTCACTTAATAGAAAAAAATTCTCCTTTTCTTCACAATTCGTCTTCAGCTCTGAATGTTATTTGTGTGACAATTATTGGATTCCTAGAGTAGAGCCAAAGCCTTTTTCCAAGAGCCAATATCTTTGAATTGATTCCGAAGAACAAGTTTTCTGAAGGATAAGAAGTTATTCCAAATTTAATGGTCTCATTCAATGTAAGAATATTTTCTTTGAGTTCCAATTTAATAACACTATAATTGCCTATAAATTCGTGTATTTATTTGAAATTACAATAAAAGTGTTTTCTCCCTTTCTTTTCATTTTCTTTATTCTCTATTTGTAATCAAACACAGAATAATACACAGAATGGAAGACAAATAGGGATTTCTTTCTTTTATATAAAATTTCGCTATTGTTTGGGTCTTTCGGCAAAACATTTCAATCAAAACAAACACCATTTTTAAGAAAACTTCAATTTTCCTCAAAAGTCTTCAAAAATTAATGTTTGGTTTGTTTTTGATTCACTCATTCACTCATTTAACAGACTCTGAAAATTGTCGTCAAAATTATAAGTCGTTTGAATTGAATAATCATATATTCATTAAGTGTTTTGCTTGAGTTGCAAACCATACAAAATTTTTTTATTTTCTTAACATTTGATTATTATTAGGGAAACAAAAATAAAAAAAAATCTTTTGCGCAAAAAATCGATGATTTCTTCTCAGTGTTTGTTTTAAGACTTCTTTTCTTATTCTTCTTCTTTACAAACGAGTCTATTATTAAAAATAATATCAACTTTTCATTCAATAGAATAGCAGTTTGTGAGTCATGTCTTTCGGATCGATATTTTTCATCCTAGAAATGAGTTTCCATAGAAGTCCTCAAATTTTGCGACTCTTTTAATGTGTTGTCGGAAGGGATCCGCAAAACCTTTGAGTGAAATACAGTTTAATTAGAGCCTCATTTCATGACAAATGATGAAAGAGTGGTAAACATTAGACGATAGGCTGTCTTCCGATAAACACTCGAATAGATTTGCACAAGTCTTGGCCATTCCTTTTATATGTGTTGTTATATACGAGTAATAAAAAGCTAAAGATGTCTATAAAATTTTGCGAATAATTAGAGCAGAAGTATTGCTAACTTTTTCCTAATTAATTCAGTCGTGTGCTGAACAGTGAGCAGAGCACAAGCCTATTGCTCATCCCATTGCTCTCTGCCTTTGTCTTCATTATTCGTATCTGATATTCATATATAAAATTCATAAAATAGTTGTTTTATTGCAAGAATGAAGTACTTAATAGTCGACAGTTTGAGATGTCTTTCGAGCTTTAAATTGAATGCAAAAATTATTATACTTTTCATATTATATTCGTTCACTTATTCTGTGCTTTAATTTCATCGATAAATCTCATAATTATTTTTGTATTCTATATAACTATTTAATTAATTTTTGTTTTTCACGTTATATCTCATTCCTGAGTGAATTTGATTATTGAGTTTTATATTGAAATCTATTCCTCATATTCTGTACTTCCATTTCAAGTCTAAATGTGTGCACAAATTCGTGATTCAAATGAGTGCGAAATGCATTTCTGGAATCAATTCAATTAAAAATTAGGGAATGCTTTTCAGCTCTAATTAAATAATAAAATTTATTATAAATATTCTGACCAAAGATTTATGGTTTCTCTCGGAATGAAATTTTCCAAATGAAAAAACTTTTGGCTAAACTTTTTTTGAATTTAAATACAGGTTTATTCTAAGCCAAACTTTTATGATATACTACCAGTTTTGTGGACAATAGTCTAATTAATTATGAAATTTATCGATTCAAAAGATAACAACAATTTTTATGGCTCTGCTCTTTCAAAACGGAACAGAATATATAAATTAACTGTTGGGCAAAAAATTATGCAAAAAGGTATGTCAGAGAACTGTAAGACGAGTTAATATTATTAAATAAATTATTACTAATTAATACCAATTATTTAATGCACTTCTGTTATACTTACAGAAGTATTTCCATTTGACTAATAAATCAGGGTTGTGTGACCAGGGTGGTGAGCCTTTAATGCTTTAAATTGTAATATTTTTCCAATTTTTATTCCATTCAAATTATCTTGTTTGTTTAAAATATTAAAACTTAAGTTTAATGAATTACATTTGCCCAACATGGCAATTTTTCATTTGATTATAAGTTTAGCTTGGTTATGCCGAGATGATAATGAAAAACAGCCCTTTTATACTTAGTTTTAGTAATCTTTAGTCTAGATTAATTAATTTATGAAAACTCTAGTAAAATATTCTGGCAATTCATTAGACAAACAGTTTTCTATACGTTTATTAGTGTTCAGTCTCTCGACTATTATGTAATCAATTGTTTGATATTTTGCTCAGATATAAGAGAAGACAGTTTAGAGTCAAATGTGTTAATTAGTATAGATTTTGTACTCGGGTTATGTCTGAAAGGGTTTTGCAGTTTTGCTAAGTTTTGGTCGTAATTAAGTTAATTCAACTGATTTTAATTGAGCAAACATCCAAAATGATCATATTTACCCTGACAATGCTAAGTTTACTATTTGTCATGAATTGACTTATCTTGTTCACTTTAACAAGTTTTAGAATAATAGACTCGAAAGACATTTAATTTATTTAAATGAAATTTTTAGAGCGAATAAACATTTTTTGTTCGGTAATGAAATACTTTTTATTGGAGTATAAGAAGTATTTTTGAGACAATAAATGCTTTTTTCGAACACAATTGTGTCTCAACTCATGTTTATTGACCGCAACTGTAGTAACGGTTATAGTATTTATTTGATAGTCTATTATATATAACATACTTTTGTTAATCTGTTTCTTAAAAATTGTTTTATTTTATTGTTTTTCATTTAAAATATTTTGGAATCAATTCTAGTGTTATGTCTCTCGAAATGCTATTAAAATGATCTTAGATTTTGAGAAAATAGAGTTTTCCAAAAGAGTTACTTTCGAGAGAAAAATGTTTTTAATAGAGTATTGAAGTCAGACTTATTCCGTTCGCTTCAATCCCTTTACATATCATAAGAGCTATACTCAGATCGCATGACAACAGAAAAACTGTCAAAAAATCGTCTTTGAATCGGCTCTCAAGCGATCACTTGAACACCACTTCTGTTCTGTTCGTCCATTCCTTATATGAATATCAAATAGTTTTTATGTTTTCGTTTGGAATTTCTTGTATTTTATCAGAGATTTTATTCTTTGTCTTCTGTTTATCCGACAATTCTTTCCGATCAGTCATTTGAATAAAATTTTCGTCAAAATAGAGACAAAAAAAGTTATTTTGTTTTTTCGATTTCTTCTATTTATTTCATTTCTTTTCATAGACTTTAAGACCAAATAAATTCCCATTCAATGGACTAAAGAGAAGAGGAAAACACTTTTTAGTCGTCTCTTTCTTTTGAGTCTATCTTTGAATCACAAATTTCATGAATAAATTTGTCCCAAAAAACAGTATTTCCTTCGTTGTGATGGTTATGATGGGATGTATGAGCGAACAGAATAAAATTGATATTCTATTTGAATAATAGAATAATCCATCAAATCTTATCTATATTTTCGATATAAAGACTAATAGGAACTATCAAAACAAAAACAGAAGAGACGAAGACTTTGGCCTCAAAGTTATGGCAAATATTTTCGCTTCAATTCAATTGTGTCGGAAATTCACATTTGAATATCAAATGAATAAAAATTTTGTGTAAATTTAGTGTTTTTGAGGACACAATGTTTGCATACAATTGAATGCTTTCAGAGTTTAGACTATTTTTCATTTGAAATGTAATTTAGTGTTTGTTTTGATTGAAGAGAAGTAATTCGTTTCCATTCTTTGGTCTTAATATCCGAACAAAAATCAAATCAAAAGTGAAAAATATTTCAATTCTTGTTTCTTATGTGAAATGATTTTTCACAGACAAATGCACAGCTCTTTCTGCCGGTTATTCTGAGTTCACTACTCTATTGGGCTCCGAATCTATTGAATTATTAATGCAATACATCTATCATTTGTAGTCCTATTTGGAGGAATCACACAATAAGTCGTGTGATTCTGTGTTAAAGGGATCGACTCTTTTCATAATAGACTAACACATTATAGAAGTGGCGGAAAAAACATTTAGCATAACATCCATTGCATTGCATTCACTCGTTTCCCAAATCTTTGGGAATTTATTTTTTGAATTTTTATTATGGATTTCTTTGTGAGGCTTTCCTTTAGAAGTAATGGATATTAATTTTAATTCAAATAAAATGAGATTTTTCTTCAGTCAATTGCAAAGTTCATAGACTTTTGATATTCACACTCTTTAACCTACATTTGAGGACAATTTCAAAGACACAAAAGTAATCACAATTAGATTTAGAAATAATGAATAGATTTTGTCGATTTTCGATTTAATTGACTCTTATTTAATCGATTGATTTGATTGATTGCCTCAAAACTTGTTTTATTGTCTGCTATTAGTTATCAGTTATTTCCAATCGAAACAATTTACTATAAATTACTTCTTTGGCCTCATTTTTGTTTATATTTTGTCTAATGTTTAAAACCCTTTGGTTTGTTTTCAAGCATTTAATTGAATTTTAGAAACAAATCTTCAAAGAAATTATGTTAAGTTTTGAAAAGAAATTTACGATTTGTTTACTTTTATTTGATTCCTAATGAATCCAAGCTTTCATTAGAAATGAATTTATCAAAAATTGTTCTGATTTACAGGAAATTTACAAATTCAGTAACAAATTGATAAATGTTTACTCATTTTTCTCAGGCAGTGGAGCTTTCAATTTCTGATAAACTATCACATATTTATCAAAAGTCAAGAACAAATTTCTTTGAATTCGTTTAAATTGAATTAGTTTTTAAATTGCATTTAGTTTTGGTTTCACTCTTTTGGTGAAAAAAATTTAATCAAATTCTGTTATTTTGGTCTCAACTGAGAAATATTTTTATGCTTCAAAACTAAAGAGTTGTATTTCTTATGTAATAATATATACAGTACTATACAGTGCTGCCCACAATCTGGTATATGAGAAGTATATAAGAAGAAAAATCTATTAAATCTAATGATTCAGAAAACTGAACGAACGAATGAGCATTTCGTTTGCTTTCTTGGATTAAAATATATTACTCGCACTGTATTTTTTCATACGATTATTCTCACAATAGATATATCGTGTGCTCTATTAAAGAGGTGTTCATTAATTTTAATGAAATATTAAAAATAAGTTTTCTTCGGTTTTGTTCTCATCGCTAAACACTTCAAATAAAGTTTAGTTTTAGTATTAAATGCAATAAAAGTGAGAAAAATATTATTTTTTGGTCAAAAACGTGATATATTTCGAACCATTCTTTCAGATTAGTTGACTATTATCTCGAGATCTGCAGATGCTTTCAGGCTCTCATGCTTTTCTTAAGTGTCCTGGCCATTCCTACCATGATAGATATCTACATTTTGTGAACAACTCAGCGGAGAGAGAGAGAGAGAGAGAGAGAGAGAGAGAGAGAGAGAGAGAGAGAGAGAATCTAAAGAGAGGACACATTTATTGTAGAAATTTATTGATCGATGGTAACAAATTACTAATACATGTGCAGAACGTGTGCCTCAAATGTATTGGTAAAAGTTTTGCACTAATATTATATAAGATTGGAATTTGTGTTATGGAGCTTCAGTTGAGTATAAAACTTGGAGGGCTTTTCAATGCGTAATATACCCAGAAATACAGTTTGGGTCCAAATATTACATGAGTCCAGACAAAAGTTAAGACTCGGAGTGGAGTAAACTCTCCAAAACTAATTGGAAGACAGCAACCAAAATGAAAATAATGAACCGAAAGCCTTATTAGAGATCATAATAATATTTTTAGGCTATTATTTGCTTTTATGTAATAATACAATAGATTTTCAATTAAATTGATATTTGATTTTCTTTTATGTCATTTGATATAAGTTTTGAGTCTTTTTTGGTGCTATTTATTTGAAATTTCATTTTTTTGTGAACTCTTCGGAAACAAATTGATTATATTCTGAGTTTTACCCTAAAAATTAATGCATTATTTGATTAAAAGACTTAATTATATTCAATGAGAATTTGTTTTGTTGTTTGTTTGCATTTTATTTCATTTGTTTTGTTCTGGTATTTAATATAAACTAATTATTCTTGATATTAATTCGTAATTTATTTTAATGAAAATGCATTTCAATTCATGAATTCTACTGAAAATTAAACCCAATTTTCTTATTTTAGTTGCCTTGCAATTAAATCTTCAATTGAAACCTGCAATTTATATTAAAAAATAGACAATGCACAAAAATTAATAATTAGGTTTTCTTAAGATTCAAATAAAAATCAAATTAAGAACTCATTAATTGTTTTTACAAAAAATTGATTCCTTATTAAAAGAAAGAAAATATGGGAAAAGATTTATTTAATGAATTCTTGGTTGATATTGTTTAAAAGATATTTCCTTGAGAATAAATTAATGCCCACACGTTTTGAATTGTGTTAAACACATTTTCTTTAATCAAAATGTTTGTGAGGCTATAAATTTATTGTAATAATAATAATTAATTGCAATTAATATGTGTTTAAACTAATAGTAATTTCTTTATTTTTAAACTCAAACTAATTATTTGTTTAAAGTTTTTAGAAACCATTTCTTCATATAATTGACACAAAAATTTGTTATTCAGTTCAATATTCGAGCAAATAATAAGTGATATAAATTAAAACTAATTATACGTTTGGTATTCAATGAGATAACAAATTTTTGCACAATTCTTTCATAATGTTCGGCGAACCCATAGAATATTCTGTGCCTTTTGGTTGGTCTCAGAGCTAACTGATTATGACAATCAAATTCATTGAAAATTATTTTATGAGTTTTCGTTATGTTTTTGCACTCCTTTGAAGGTATTTGTTGTGAAGTAAAACATAATTTTAATTATAATTAACATCATTTCAATTAAGTTTTTTTTGCTATGAATTTATGAAAAATGCAAACGCATTAACAATAATTGGCTCTGAGTATTAAAAATTCAAGTATGCAATTATTCTGCGCTATGTGTGTTGTGAGTCTCCACTATGGAACGGCCCCGACATCATTGAATATCTTTCAAATTTTCACTTAATTTACTGCCTTATATTGTGTTCACAAATTGGATGAATATTTTTCTTTTATAAAAGCTGTTAGTTTTTTGCACAGAGTTGAATCTCATTGTGTTGGCAAAGGCATGGGTTGGGCAGTGCCGGCACTGGTACTCAAAATGCAATTTTTCACATGAAAAATGTCAGACTAAATATTTTCATTGAAATTATGGCTAAATATTATTATTGCAGACAATGTTTGCGTAGTTTTAGGACTAAAGTTGAGAATAATTTTGTAAATTGTTCTGAAAATTGTGTTGAAAACACTTTTTGCGATAATTCCTACCAATCCTTAACTGACATATTCGTCGATAATAATCGGAATCATTTTTGTTGTTAAATATTTGAAAAGCAATGGAATTAAGGGGTAATTTAATTCCGATAGATCTTACTTAACATTCCCTTTGTCCGAGGATGACCATGCTCTTCAATCACTATCCCATTCATAGCCTGTGGCCATCTCTGCAAACACTTCTGAAAAATTTCTACTAATTTTGAGCAAAATATGTGAACAACCTATCAGTCAATCCATTGAAATGCTGTCCAATCAATTATGCCCGAGCATAAAAAACGTTTTCTTATTGACTTTGATCAAAATCAATCACCAATTTTGATATAAAAGCCCACTTTGGCAAAACCATTATCGCTGTCCAAAAGATTATGAATTTGAGTGAAAACACAAAATAAGAGCAAAAGCTAGACTCAAATTAAGATGACTTCAGATCAGAGATAACTAAATAAGAGTGGAGTGAAAAAAATATTGACTGACTCTCAGTTAATAAGCAGTTTTCACTTTTATCTCTTAAATCCAATCTAATAATTAGCCCTCAAATGTGTTCACCATTTTCACGATTCTCTGCAATTATATACACAATATAAGTAAATACAGTCGACCCTAGTTATGATCGAGCCAAAACATTTATGATTTCTACTTCCAGATAAGTCAAATTGTTTGTTAAATTCATTTATTGTATCTGAAACAATTCTATATAATTTATTTGTTTGTTTTTAAATTCTTAAGTGATTTTTTAGATATGGATAATATAGGTGTTCGACTGTATGTCCAATACTTTAGGTTAATGTAATTGACTTTCGGAGTACTTCGACACGCGATCAATGAATGGCTAATAAAGATATCCCAATAATATGGACACAACTAACTCGATATTATTGCTTTTCTAATTCATTCTGTCCCCTCTGAGCAATAATAGGTGTTTTCCTTTTTGTTCTGATCTTCTAAAGTTTAGGCCATCCCTTTCCATTTATATAAGAGCCAGTTATATGTTGTGTGACATAAGCGCTGCTCAGGTAACCAACGAGTTATTCCATATAATACTTATTGCTGTCACTGATAATTATGGCCATAATTTGTGTGTTTCGGTTCACATGTCATCAGATATACATAACTGTATTTTTATTGTCATTCCGTTCAATGGCTTATCAGTGATATTATGTTCTGCGAAGATGTGCAAGGAGTTGGCCTTACCTTGCCTTAGCTCTAAACGTATAATTCAATTATCAAACCTTAATATTTTCAGGAGATTCTTGGCAAAATATTATCTGGTCATAATAAACTCAAATTCAAAGCTATAGAATATTTAGTTTGATTTGAGTTCTACCTTGCTCACTGTCCATTTTGTAGATAAAGTTATCAACAATTTATTCCTTTAATTTCGTCGGACATTTACTCTGCGAGAGATAATTAGTTAATTTAAGTTAATTAATTTTGCTGGTTATTTGTTCTATGAAAATTATTTTGAAAATTCCCATGAATTCCATATTTTATTCTCACTTTTTTCTATACCTTCAGAATTCATTTGTTAAACTTTGTTCGACAGTTGAATACACTTTAAATGAGTTTATTTATTATTTATTTGTATTTTTGATTTTCGGGTTCATTATATTAGAGGTCCGGAAACACACGTTTGAGTTCACATAACAAAAGGAGACACCCATTAGAAGGACTGACATTCAAATATTGAAACGAAAATTTTCATTTCAATCAATTCGGTTGTTTTTCTTCACAATTCAATACAGTTTCTAATGGTTTCGCTTCAGTCAATCCATTAGTTTTTTGTATTCATCTGTTTTTCACATTTGAGTCCAGAGTTAAGTCAATAACATTTTTGTCGCAAAAATTATTTTTTATATTTTCGTAAAAATTATTCTCAAACTTCAGTAGAGCTTAAAGTTATTTGACATTAAAATTGATTTCAAAATTCAAGCGTTGAGTGCGTTCTGCGTTACGGAAGCCCTGAATATGAAAATTATTTATTTAATTACTCAGTCATTCAATTGTATGGCATCTGCTGTTCGGACATAAAACCCATTGAACCGTTTGATTATTGAATAAGTGCCTCAATAGTTTTGGTATTCATTTATGCCAAGAATGCATATATGAAACTATAATTTTTAATTACATAATATCATGAAAGCCATACAATTACTGAATTTAATAACTTATTGAAGAAGATATGCAATAATGAGATATCATATCGTATATGATAATTATCGCTAAAATATGAATAAAATTTTGTTTTTCATTCTGTATTTCGTATAAATCATTCGAAGAAAACCTTTGGTTTTATTATTCTGTGTTTCTAAAGATTGAATCCGAAATAATTATATAATTATTTTATGTTTGAAATAATTGAGACATTAATTCTGTTGTTTTTACTTCAGACGCATTGTATAAAAATTTCTAATAATAGTCAGTAATTTCAGATTAAAAGATATTTTATTACAATATTTATACAATTTATTCAAAAATTCCGAGTATTAGATAACAAAAAGGTTTTGATTTTGTTTGGAAACTCCTTTTCTTATCTCAGAAAACGAGTCTCAGTTGTTCTTCAATCAGTCCGGAGGAAAGGGTGTGTTTTCTTAGAGATTTTCTTATTTTTTGTGACCAACCATTAGATTATATGATATTTGGTAACATTTCTTCATTTTTTTCATTCAATGATTAAGAAAATTGTTATCATTTGAATCGAAGGCTATTTAGTTCTACGAAAAATATTCCATAACTTTTTTCTTGTCTGAGATATCATTCATCGGAGAATATCATAAATAATTTTGATTTCCTCTGAGGAATGGCCTGAAAGACGAGCACTTAGTGCTGTGCTGTCATTCATTAGACTTTTTCGTTGAAATAAATAATTAATAAGATATCAGATTTTCAACAAAACCGAAATTAGAAATACTTTTTTAATCTAAAATCTGAATACAATTTATTACATTTTATTCATTAGTCTTATTATGAAAGCAACTCATATCACAACTCATTGAGAATTCCTTATAATTAATGAATTTCTCTCTTCATATATACTTCTAATCTCTGTACGTTAGATATCTTGCAACTAATGTTCGTCAGTTCTGGTCATTAGTATAACATCTATATTAAGGGACGCAGAAGGTTTTGCAGCTCCAGGGGAGGGCTTTCCGATGCCAGATGGGGGTGAGGGTAGGAGGTCACCCATATTGAATAGTCATCTTGTTTTTTGCTTAAAGCATGTTAAAATAGGCTAAAATAAGCTAAATTGAGGTGAACACAACTAAACAACCCTAACTCCTGTTAAATTTAGTTAAATTAAGTTAAACCAAAATGACTGCCACGCGAGGGCATTTTTGGGTCTTTTACTTTAGCGTGTAGACTTTGGTGAATTCTCCACTTCAGGAAGAGGGGATTTGGGCTGACCCCCTCCCCTCGGCATACCTGATTAAGACATTATATACATATATATATTAATTCATTCAACTTAATTATTAAACAAAAAATATCATTCGAATAACACAACTAATACTTCGATAGTTTATTATGCTTTTTGATTAACAGTAATATCTTTTATTAGATTCAAAATGTTAGACAAAAAATTTGTACAAAATTTGTTTGCCCAGACTGTGTGTGTTCTGATTGGTTATCCATTTGATTGATAGTATTGTGTATTTGTGACGACACTATTCAGTCATTCAAATTTTGTCAAACAATGTGCTCACATAACAGTTAGGATAGGTCCCGGGTTCGCGCCCCACATTCAGTATTTCACACTTTTTTCATATTTTATTTCTATACTTTTATCTAATACATACGAGCTATGAAAATTGCGCTGGTATTTAAATATTGAATAACTCGAAAGCATTTATGTTATGCAATCATTTATTCAGTGCTCATATGAATGACAGTGCAATCCGTTGGGAAACAATTGGTTTTAATTCACTCGAAGACAAGATTATATCTGAAAAATTTCTTCTGAATATTATTTATTAAAAGAGTATGAAATGTATTTTTTTATTGATCCTATTTATTAAATAATGAGTCAAATTTTCTAATAATTCATTGCCTGAAGAGTCGGTCAATGAGTTTTATGTCTGATTTTTGTTTATTTTTCATTCGTATCTTCAAATTCTTAATTATCAATTGTGCATGTGTGCTTCTATGCAGTCCCCTCCCCGAGCGATATCTGGCATTTTCACATTTGAATAGACAATTAAAATAATGAGTTGTGTTCTGAAGTCGCAATTCAAATGAAATGAAATTAGTTTAGTACTTTTAATATTAGAGAGAGAGAGAGAGAGAGAGAGAGAGAGAGAGAGAGAGAGAGCCTCTATTGTATCGA
>JAQGCS010001207.1:0-15031 GCA_034702105.1 Fuscozetes fuscipes
AAAATTTTGGCTGAGAAATATTTCTAGAAACTTTCTCGAGAAACTTTCTAAGAAACTTTCTTTTGGCCAACACTAGCTATACCCCCCTTTGGCCATCACTGGTTTCTAGCAATATTTGTTGAGAAACTTTCTAAAATAATTTAAAGTAACTTTTGTTAAAATTATTGATAATTTTAATAAAGATTTAAAATCAAAATGTTGAAAATATGGTTAAAATTATTAATAAAATAAGATTAACTTAGATGTTTAATATTATAGATAAAATACTTGTTACTAACATATTGTCAAACATCAAAAGCATTGAATAGTATTTCACATTAATAATTATTTATTAATGTATTATAATTTTTATAATTTATTAGAAGTGATTTCCTTATATAGTAAAGCATTGGTGGAGACGTCCTCAATGAAGTCCTCCCCCTTTGACCATCAGATAAATAGTTGATTATTCAAGGAATCGCTTCAATCTGTTTTAAGTCATACATATTTTGATAAGACCTTGGATTCTCTTCTCTAATGAGTTATTTTAATGCGATTATAGAATAAATGTTTGAAATGAATATCTTTGACAAACACTTATATCATTAGTAAAATATGTAATCATTTTTTTCGATCAAATTTGTCTCAATTTTAATCAGATTTAATCAGATGTTCGAACATTCAATTTATTTATTCAAATTACATGCATATGTATATCGAGGAAATCTTAGAAACTATTGATTTCGAGAAAAGACTTTTTTAACGAAAGTTTAAGTTTTGCTAAAAAAAATGAAAACATTTGATGTAATTCTCAAAACAAAACTACTTTTCAGACGAATAACTTATAATTGGATTCAAAGCAAAACCTGATTTCAAATCAAATTTATACGAATACTGTTTAGAGAACTGCAATTTTACCCCTACTATACCCTCACTATACCCCCACACATACCCACTAGCATTTATTTTCGACAATTCTTTTATAAAATAAGCCAGCTCGAGCTTTAAGAGATTTAACATTACCTTTTATAATATTATTATGTTTTATTTCATATTAATTTTATTTTGTGCAAGTTGAGCTGCATGAGATAAATTGTTGATTTTAAATCGTATTTTTATTGAATCTCTTAATCAGTGCGAATGACCTCTCTTTGTATTAATATTTAAAAGCTCAATTTAAGCTAGTAGCAAATCCTTAAGTTATTAATAATTCATTTAAAATGTATGGTTTTTAATGATTTCAATAATTTTTTTATTTACTCATAATTTGTTTGGTATTTAAGGATTCACTACAAATAACAAGAGATAATGTTTGAGCAAAATTAATAATAGCCGTTCCCGTATTAATAATAACCCTCTTTAAACGTTTCAACGTTTAAGTGATCGGTGGGAACCCATCACTTGATTTTGAACAAAATATAAAAGACCTGAAGTACAACCGGGCGAAGTGCCGCCATTTTTGGCTATTTTGACCGAAATGTCCATCGGAACTGGATTTAAACTAAATAAATTTAACCAAGTAATTACTCAAACAGTTGTTGAATGAAATTTCTAAAAATTAGTTAATTACTATTTAGTTGGGATTGTCTTTCATATCAGATCAGATCATAAGCTTACCTCTAATGCTATTAATCAGAATATTTTCCATTCCTGCAATGATTAAGAATGAGAAAGGTGTTTATATTAGAAATGATGTTAGTCTTTTGGAATGCCAATTATAGCTTAATTAAGCTGAAAAAGACCTGGTTTTAAAAATCGAGAAGATTTGTATACTTGTTCGACTCGAAGCTAATATTATGGAGAAATTTATTCTTTCAAATCAATGAATGGATTGCATTTCAATTAACTTTTGGGAAAACTTCTCATCAATTCGTTTAAAACAAAAACCCATTTAAATGTATTTATTCCTAGAATCTCATCATTTAATAAATTACCCGTATCCTATTCATTTAAGTATTGCGGGGTTCCCGGAGGGAATTTTCAGAATTATCCAACATTACTTTGAATCAGAGATGGCCAGACTCAATAGATAGACGGCTCAGGTGGGGGGAGAGGGTCTAGTCCGGTGGAAAATCGACAATTTATATGGCTAGGAGGAATAGTTTTTTCAAAAGTTGCTAAAAACCACTTTTAAACAAATAAGAATACATGAGGCTTTTTAAACATAAGGGAAAAATCACAACCAGTTAAATCCACAACTTTATTAATATTTAAAATTAACAAAGAGTTATTAATATTGAGGTGTTTTTAGCAGTTAACCACTGCCCTGGTCAGCCCAGACTTATTCCCGTCAGTTGAATGCTTACGATCCAAATTATTGTAAAGTAATATCAGAATGTTTTGTAAAGTAGTCTGGATATTCTATAAACCTGATAGAATTTTACTGTACTTAAGCATTCTGAAAATTTGAAACGTTTCGTCATAGTTTAAGATTCACAGTTTTAGTGGTTTTGATGTAATATTATAGCTATTTATATGCAGAATATCGAGGTTTTTCAAATATTTTTGATTTTGAAGGATTTTCAAAATGTACAATGTTCAAAAATATTTAAAATGTCATTCCGTCATTATGTCTATTATTTGGCCAGAGAGCGCCATAACCTTTGTAGTGTAGACCAGTTTCTTTTTAATACACCAATATTACAGTCGATGCAGTGCTCAGAGATTATAGTCAGGGAAGGGTTATAACGAGGTTTGACTCTTATAGAAAGGTTTGATTGTAAAATAAGTATATTTTGATTCTCATTTGTTTATCATTTTTAAGCGTAAAGTCAGTAGAGTTTGTTTAAGATTTGAGTCAAGTTTTTCAAATTGCAATTACTTTAAGAATAAAAATGCTTTTAATGTTTGGCAGTAATAGTGAGTCGAAAAGCAGATGAATAACAAAACTTTGAAAGTCATAAAAATAAAGAAAATAAAGAGAAGGCTATCATCACATATAAAGAGAATGACTGAATGAATAAGTTCTTCAATTGAATGATGTCTTTCGGGACTCTTTTGTCATAACTGCTAACTATAGGTATGGACTCATATCTCAAAAGATGTTTGAATTTGAGACCAAAATGATTGACGTAAACATTATTCAAGAAATACGAGTAATTATACTCAGATTTCACTGTATTTAAGAAGACGTTCCTTAAAATAAAAGTATTTTGGAAGCACTCAAACTGGTTGCTCATACCTGTCCTTGAAGACAGCTTCGGCAGAGCTCCTCGGACCAGAACGTCTTGCATTGTGTTGAATGGCCCAAGAGCATTGTACACACACACTGCTTACCGCTCGCACTCTCTATTTACTGGTGAGGTGTGAGGGCTAGAGGCAAGACATCAGCTCAGCTCCTCTTCTTCTGAATGTGTTGTTATATTATATTATGCATCCGACACATCAGACTCATGTAAGTATACATACAATAAAGCTTTGATTTGCTTTCATTTTAAGCTCAAACCATTAGTATTCCTAAACTTCAATTTTGAGCGTCTATTTATATTGTATCATGCTTATTTATTGTTTATTTCTACTTCTATTAGTTTCAAATATAAATTGAATGCTTTGAGACATTCCTTATCTGTGAAACCTTTAATGTGTTTACATTTGTAATAACTTTAAACAAAAGTCAAATTTTAATCGCTTTGTCTGTAATTAGAATTTAAAGAAAAACTCATTTTAATTCATTTGAACACAACTTTTAATATGATGTGAATTCAATTTATTTTCATTAAATGAAAAATCTCGTTCACCCCTTCCCCCTCGAATGGAAGAATTAGGCAAACCCCCTTAGAATTTTTCGAAAATTTAACATTACAGGTATACCTTCGCCGCCGAGCGAAGCGAGGCGGCAAATTTTTTACCTTGGTCCCCCTTAGTGTTTTTTCTTATTGACTTTTTTGCTTAAAAAGCATAAAATACGCTTATTTGCATCAAAAAGTTGTTTTTAGCGACTTTTGAAACCCCCCTACCCTAGACCCCCTAGAGTCGAAAAACTTGGCCATCCCTGAGTAAAGGCCAACTCTTCCTTTCCACAACCCTGGTAAATACTTTGATGATTATTATCTTTAGAGTTCAGAGGAGTCTTCTTATGCATTGAATTTGTGAATCAATTAAAAAAATTTTAAATCGCGAATAATTTCTATTTTATTATATCGACTGTTATGTTGTTTTTATATGATATGCGATTATTTTTGCCACTTCTTATTCATATACAGTGTTATATACAAGTTATGTAAAAGTTTTAATTTCATATCTCACACAAGTTTTAGTAAATTTCAATATTATTTTAATGTATAGTTCGATAATTTCACAAAATTGTTCTAAATACAACAAATATATTTTACAATTGGAGAAACCGTGCTTGACATTTTCAAACATTAGCATTTAAATTACTACCAAAGTGGGAGAACAACTTAATTTAGAGTAATTTAAGCTAAATACAACTTTTATTGACACTCACTTTTATAGCAATTTTACTTAATTGAGTCTAGGAAAATTTGTAAAAATTGATATTTTATAATTTCACACAATATGGAGATCTGTGGCAAGTGACACTGTGGCAAGTGTTTGCACTTATAGGAATGTGAGTGTATAATCTTTTATTGATGAAAGTCGTGAAACAGAGGCCTCTTTTGTGAGAACAAAGGCCAAGAAAATTTATTTAAAAAGTGTAAACTTGATCAAAATGATCAAAAAAAGTGTGTATTAAAAGCAATTTTTTCTTTCGATTTATTCAACTCTTAATTTTGATGAAAGGTTTTGATTCGTTGCCCTTTGATGTGAGAGTCCGCACATCACTGATTACGAGTGGAGTCGTATTTTTTCAATGTTAGTGACGGAAACATTCCGATGAGAAGTAATTGGCGTTCAATTACTCATACATTTAAACAACTTATAAATCACTGTTTGACAGAGAAATACAACCAAAACACTATAAAACTGACTATAATCGTAATGCTGTCCACAAGTTGTATACAATATATAAATCTTTGAATACAAACCATTTGTTCAAATGAGGGGAAGGCAGTGGAAGGCAATGGAAAGCAAGTTGTGTCAAAAATGGAGTTTCTATCAGAAAAAGTGAACTTTTATTTGGAAAAAGTAGTGAATTGCAAATAATGCATGAATTCATACATTGCATACACCAATTCTCCAATATATGAGTTGAACAGGTTTGGTTTGCTTTGGTAAGGCTTTGCTCAAACTTAACATTCAGAGAGTGATTCATTTGAAAACATCACTTCTAGCTCTCAATCGCACTGACAATACGGTCGCTGACCTCTCATTTTACTCTCGTTTGTCTATAAATTTAAAGTAATATTACAATAATATTACAAAATTCAACTTTTTTCAGATAATTGTGCTTGCTATTATTTCTCTCAAATAACTGGATAGAGCTCTAAGAAAATAATAATAATTGTGTTGAATTTTGAACTTGAATTTAACTGAATTGAACTTCCTAATTGTTTACATAACTTAGACTTGAATTGCAGAGAAATTGTTTTTACTTCAGACTTGTTTGAAGACTTAGAGCCAAATAAGTCAGAGCCAAGAGCCTATTAGTTGATAGACACTTCTTAATTAATTATGAGAAAAACGCCACAAATAAAACAATTTCTCTTTTATTTATTGGATATTTGCGAACAATTTTAAGAGTTATTATATGGGCTGACGAATAGATTTTCTGCTTTATTGCAATAATAGTACATAAATCCCGAAAATGCCATAAATAATGATTTGTGATAACAATTAAGAGAGAATCTAATGAGTAATTTTGCGAATGTTTTTCAATTGTTCAATAATATGATAGAATGCTGGGGCAAACAGTCATTTGCAGCCACTTCCTCGACCTCTAGTGTTTGATTTATTGATAGTTGAGTTTCATGTTTGGCAGCAACTATTCCTCAACTCTTCCTATGCATTGCTTCTCATGTTTTGTTATATTTTCTTATTATACCTTTCATTCATTGGTTTGAGTGATGAGAAAATTATGCATTTTTTCCCAAAAAACTTACGTTGTATTAAAAGGTGAGTTATATAATAAAATGAAATGATTTGATTCGTTCCTCTCACTCTTTGAAGCAAAAAGTTTTCCCATAATTCATATAATTATGTTATAAAAAGTGTTATATAATAAACGCATTATACTTTCAAATGTGAAAAAGTGTATAATTGATTGTAAACTCGAGTTTCAATACTTTTCATTAAACTATCGATTCATAGGTTTTGTATGTTTCGCAATATCGCAAAAAATTCAATCCATAGCAAATTCTTTGGTTTTAATATTTTACAAAGAAAAAGCCTAGATAATAATATGTTTGTTTCCTTTTCGGGGAGTATAAAGAGGAACTAGATTTCTTAATCCCCACATTCATATATTGAACTTATTAGAGATTTGGTAAAATTTCACCTATTCCTCTATATTTTGCTCTTATTCCACAATAGATAATAATAGACAATAATACAAAATATCCGCAGAGAGAGAGAGAGAGAGAGAGAGAGAGAGAGAGAGAGAGAGAGAGAGAGAGAGAGAGAGAGAGACGTGTTAATGAAGATTGAGAATGCAACAAATAGACATATGATATGAGTCTCACTTTTAATCACCTGCCTATTAGTCGTACAAATTGTTTTGTAGGCTATACTTATCGGTAGAGAAGACAAACCATTTCTAACCTTAACCTAAATATTGTGAAATGTTTTTGCGGCGAATCTCTTATTTTAGGCTCAAGTTATTGAAAACAATGCATTTAACGAGAAAATAGTTCTCGTATTTTGTAGACTAATGAATATCTTCTCAATTATCTTAATATTTCAAAACACTTTTTGAATCTATTATATTGTTTTCAATTTTGTTGTTAAATAATATTTTGATAATTATTGCATTGAAAACAAACTTTCAGTTATTATACTATTTTTTCAAACAATCAATTTTAAACTTTAGAGCCTCAGATGTTCAAGGTCTATGACCCAAGTAAGCACATTAAGCAAATGTTTGCAGAGCATATAAAAGAGTGAAATTAATATCTATTTTGCGGCAGGGATACCAAAGTTCGACGGCTCTAGAGGGGGTCTAGCCCGGTGAAAGGCAGAAAATTTCTAGGGCGTATACCTGTAATATTTTGGCAAAATTTTAGAGGGGCGTCAAAACTCATCTGATTTGAAATTTTGACAATTTTTTTTTACTCTTGGGCATCCCTGATTTTGCGGGCTAGTCGACAAGTATTTTTATACCCTTGTCTACCCTTCTGAAATCTTAATATTTAATATTTATTCGTAAAAATTGAAATGCTCATTTATTATAGATGATATAAAATGCATCATGTACTCATCCTTGTATCTTTTTACGTACTGATAGGATTGAAAATCAGTTTCATTATCTGTTCTATTGTTAAGTAGTTTTTGGGTCATTGAAAGAGATGGCACTCAGACTTTCAAAACCAAAGTATTCTTTATTCAAAATTACTCTCTCTCTCTCTCTCTCTCTCTCTCTCTCTCTCTCTCTCTCTCTCTCTCTCTCTCTCTCTCATCTTTGATATCTTCAATACTCATTAAAATCAAATTTAATTTATATGATTGGAAATACAGTGAAATTGTGTTCATTTGAGAGATGTGTGTATTTGTGCTAAAATGTTGAATAAATAAATAAAAAACTTTCATTTAGTGAATAGTTTGAAATCACGTTTAGATTCTATTATTTGTTGAAAATAATTATTAATTCGAATGAATACAAATATTTATGTATATTGAGGTCAAGTCTAAAACAAATTAATCCTTTAACCCATGTTTTGTACTTTCGATTACAGAATAATAATTCTTTTTATTGCAATTAATACAAAAAAATATCACAATTCGAATGAAATTGATGTCAGATTATCTTACTCAGATCAAGTGACTAATTAGCCACAGGATACAATCAAAAATATTGACAATTATATTTACTAATTATCTTTTTTTGAAAGCAAATATTATTTGTTTCATTCTTAATTTAATATCAATGAAAAGAGAAGCAATTTTATAGTCATGTACAATTTACAATTTTATGTAATTTCGAAATGACGAGTGAAGCTTTTCTTATGATCTTGACACTTTAATATGATTTACGTTTTCAATTTTCTTAATTGTACACGATAGGAATTAAATTTGAGCAAAGCTCTTTTCATTTGTTGTATAATTTGTAAAATAACCTTACTTTTAATGTAAAATTTAAAATGATCATCAAGGAAAAACTTATGATAATGTAATTTGTGTTTTATTGAAAATTTTAATCCAAATTGAAATTGAAATGTGAGAAAACAAATTAATTCTTTTATAATTGTGTTGTGAATTATGAAATCTGATGGTATTTCACGTTTCTTAATTGAGACAGGTCATTACAAATGTGAATATTCCCACAAATTTTAATGAAACAATGTTTCGAAAGATATTTTTACTTTTACCCATTAAAAATTTAGCAGGATTGGATTCTGCGAGGAAGCTAAATATATGCCCGGTCGAAAGCAAAGGGTATAAAAGCTTTCATGAGTCAATATGGCTAACCCTTTGTCCACTTGCAAATTTTGCCGTTTGCGGCTGTGATTCCACTTTTGATGAGTTTAAAAAAGCACAGGTATAGGCGTCATTGAGAAAGCACATTAGGTTAGGCTAACCATACGTTTCTATAGTAAAATTTCAAGTTCACTTATGACAAGCCATATTTTATATTTAGCATGAATGAGCTTAACAAAAATATACCTTACAACCCGGTCCGCCCCTAGCCTCATACTGTATAATTGAAACTTGAATGATTTAACTTAGAAAAGAAATATATTTTCCATTTGAATTTAGGGGAATCGCCTTACACTGCCGTTCAACATGGCAAACTTTCCCGAAGACTATTTGCCTTACACAAACACATATTCGCGAAACAAAGATCCTTATCTGGTTTGGGAAAGTGGTTTCGATGCTTCCAGTGATGGGCACTACCATCACAATAGTCACATGACGGCTAGTATTGACAGTCATAGTCCGGCCTCCCTAAATCATTGCCATTCACAAGTCCACAATCTGTTTCCTACCTGTTCCACATCATCCACTTCGTGGCCAAGTTCTGAAAAACGTAAATTTTGTGGTCTGTCGTGTGGGTGCTGTGCTCTCACGCTTCTAGCACTGGTTATTATATGTGCATTGGCCACAGTGGTTGGCTTTTCCGTTTATTTAGCCATGATTACAAATCTTCATTCATCACAGCCGAGTGTCACTGGTAACTTTAAAGTGATTTCAGGCGACAATTTCACTATGAATTTACTAAAAACGTCTTCACCAGAATTTTTAAGAAAAGCTAATAAATACGAAACTATTGTAAGTATTTATTTATAAATACCCTTGATCATTGATTAAACACTCATGCCAATACATCGCAAGAAGATAAACCTTTTCATATTAATAATTACTATGCGTTGCGATCAGAGCTCTTCTCAGAGAATTCAATCATAAGAGGAAAGCAATTTCTACACACTTTTCACTTATTTAGCTGAAATGAACTAGATATAATTTAATATATTTTGATCCTCAGTTAAAATTGACAATTAGTTATCTTGAATAGAAATTTATAACCTGTTAATAATGGAAGAAAGTTAGATCTTGCAAATCACACATTTAGTACATCTGAACCTCAAATACAAACTTTTTGAAACTCTAAAAGACATTCTAATAAATAATTAATATTTTATTTGATATTTTAGATTAAAACAGCTTTTGAAACGAGTTTAGCGACAAATGCCATCACTAAACACGAAGTCTATGCCTTTAGGAATGGATCGCTCGTTGTTTTCTTTAGACTTTATTTGGACCGAAGGAAGTTCGACCATATCGTCAATAGTGAGACGAGAGATGATCACAAGAGCACACCCTTTGATGCAGTATTTGCCTCAAAACTTCTTCAAAAAGATCTGAGAGAAGGCATCAGTCAATTAAAGATCACTGGAACCGAACAAATCATTATTGATATCAAATCAATTAAAGTAAATGAATTGGAACCCAATTCGGACAATAACGTCAAAGATATTAAAACAGGTGGAATCGCCAGCGGTAGCAAAGCATTGGCTCCAATTAAATCAACAAAAGATACAAAGCTATTGTCTGAGAGGACTGTTACTCAGCCAAAAGTCAGCGCAACTGACAAGAGTCCAATCATTTCAACCTTACCTTCAATTACAAAAACTAGTGCTCAACATATCGCAGAACCTGATGTGAGAAATAAATCAAATTCAGCGACAAATACCGTTCCAAACATTCCATTAATTAGTTCAACACTTTCCACAACCATTTCTTCCTCCCATTCTTCTAATGAGACTGAACTCAATGTTTTCGCTTCAAATGAACCCAATTATACTAAAATCAAGTCAACGACTGCTTCCCCAAAGTCTGAGCACAAAAACCCTTTCCTGCCGTTCACAAGAAGACAATCAACTATACCGTCTGTAACCACAGCCAGTCCTTCGACTACAAACATTCGCATCACTACCAGATCTCGTTTACGTTCGACGACGACGACCCCCACCACCAGCAGCAGCACACCTTCTCCCACCACTATAACGACTACCACTCCAAAGTCAGTATTACTCGAAAGTAGTTTAACCTCGTTTTCATCGCCACAGTCTTCTACTCTGGCATCAAATGTCTTACTTAAACGAACAGAGATAAGAGATGATGGACTTAAACCACCCGGGCTTGATTTTGGCCAATGGAGACCTGTTGTACCCCAACAAACTAAACCCCCACCAAAACTGATTTCAAATCCAGTGCAAGTTTTGCCACAGAAGCTTACACCTATTACACCTATTAACCAAATTCCTGTAAATTTGGGGCCTGTCAATAGACCCTTACAACATATAACACACATTCCACCACAATATAAGCCGAATAGACCTGTGCTGAGAATTCCAATACCAATTGGAATACCAATGCGTGAAGTGCCTCGACTTTTAGATCATGATAACTTTGAAAATGATACGACACAAACCCTACCTAAAGAGATTGAACGGCACAATACTTCTATAAGTCATGTGACTACTTCACCAGCGAGTGGGACAACAGTGGCTGTGATGTCTCCGACAACTCCGACCCAATCTAAAAATTCTTCGACTCGAACATCGAGACAATCGACCACAACTGCTGACCCATCGATGGTCGACGGCTTTCTGGTTCCGATGAGTGTTGCAAAAAATGAGAACACTTTGCACTCAGATTTAAGAAAAAATAAATCTTTGAATGTTTCCGATCAGAACAATGGGTCACAGAGTTGGAAGTCATCAACTTATTCATCAACCGTTTCGTCTACAGCTTATTCACCAAATGAGACGACGCCCGCATCCAAATACATTCCTCAATACATTCCCGAATATATTCCCGAGTCATCAATTGGTAGTCCAGACAGACATTTGTTAAGTCCTTCAAACACTACTAATGAAGGAAAGAATAAATCTGAGCAACAGGAGGCAAAAGAGCATGAGGCTTATTTAGTTGTGAGCCAGGCCACTAATAGTTTAAAGCCAACTCTAAATTCGAATCTGTTGGTTGAATTGCCCAAAACTAAAAGCCCTTTCGATTATTATTCTGTGATTAATGAAACACTTTTTTCTCAAACTGTTTCTCTCGAAAGTACATCAAATACGACATATTCCTCATCTATCATATCGTCATCGCATTCATCTCATGTAAATTCAAGCATTAAAACAGTGAACCCTCATTCAGTTCGTGTCTCGACATCGGCAACAGTGTCTGATATGGACAACATTGCAGGCCTTCCACTCGGTATCGATAAATTGGATCTAATCATTCCCGAGAAGTTGATTCGACCAATAGGTTCATTAGAGCCGGCATATGGGGAACGTCTTCCTAAATATATTCCTCCCGAACTCTATCAGAAGTATCCGTCCAATGATATAATCAATGAGGGGTTGGATATTAGTAGTGACGATATCGCCGACGAAGCCCTTTATGACGACGAACTCATTTCTGCCGACAATCAGTCGACGACTTTAGATGTGATTAATTTGTTTTCATTGACCACAACTACTAGTCATCGAATGGAGACGACCACTGCTTTGAGCACATGTATGGACAACGAGTTTCAGTGCGCCTCAGGTGAGTGTCTTTCTGTGAGGGCTCATTGCAATCGCAGAATTGAGTGTAAAGACGGCTCAGATGAACAACTGTGTACCTGTGCACATTATTTGAAGACTGAGCGACAACTCAAGAAAATTTGTGACGGAGTTATTGATTGCTATGACTCGAGTGATGAAAAGGATTGTTCGTATTGTAAAGAAAATTATGTTTGCTCTGGAAGTCATGTCTGTATCGATAAGAGTAAGGTTTGTAATGGAGATAATGACTGTCCTAATGGTGACGACGAGAGTGAATGCATTTCTCTGGTGCCTAATGACCAAACATTAGACACCACTGGAAGATACCTAAATGCCCAGGGCTCTCTTTACATTCGTCGAAAGGGAGAGTGGGCTCCACTTTGTTTGGATGATCTAAATATGGCAAATGATGTCGACATTCACAACAGTAGACGATCAGATGACTTGTGGAAAATTGATGACCTAGGCAAAGCAATTTGTCGAGCAAATTCATACGCTGCTCTACATTCTGTCCAAATGATTAGTTTGAATAATCATAACTCTAAACTATTCTTCAAAATGGAAGAACCTAGTGACAAAATCACACCTAAGCTCTCGATGTAAGTCTAGAACAGTTTCTAATTTTAAATTAAATTAAATACATAAGAAAAATTAAATAAGCAGTATCACTTATTTAAGATAATTAGTCAATCAATAAGCTTGCAATTCAACCGAAAATTCTTTAATTATAATTTGTGTTCTTTTTTGTACAAGGTTATATTTACTTCTGTTACGGTTTGCTGATTTTTTATTCTAAACCCTACCTTTGTATCCCCTGAGTTCTAACACTTTTCCCATCCCTGAGTGATACCGTTTTGAAGTGCCCTTCAATTTATTTGTCTTTTGATTTAACTTATGGTTTAAACCAATTTCAGGTGGAGTTCATTGTTTGAAAGATCTGAGTGTTTGTCAAAGCGAACGGCTTATGTCCGGTGCAAAGATTTCGGTGAGACATTAAACTGATGTAAAGTAATAATCATTTAATACTTTTCTTCACAAAGAATGTGGTGTACGCCCCGTCACGAACGGCATCAGACGCAGAATAGTTGGAGGTCAGAGCGCATCTCAGGGTTCCTGGCCCTGGCAGGTGGCCCTTTACAGAGAAGGAGAGTTCCAATGCGGAGGTGTTATCGTTGCATCTCAATGGCTTCTAACAGCCGCTCATTGTTTTCATGCGTGAGTCTAATCATTTTGTTTAAATTATTACAAACTGATTAGGAAAGGGATACCCTCACAAACTTTAATTCTTACAAAACGCACTTGGTTCATTCTTGCTTTGATTAATTCAGAACCCGAGACTCTTATTGGATGGCCCGATTCGGTGTATTGCGTCGAGGCAATATCTTTGCCAATCCATATGAGCAGATGCGAAGGATTACACATGTGGTGGTTCACCCTGATTATGTCGACAAAGGCTTTATTAATGACATTGCGCTCTTGAAATTAGATTCACCCATCAATTATAGGTATGTTTATCTATAGCGCACACAAACCATTAATTGAAATGGTAATCATTATCACAGCAAACACGTCCGTCCCATTTGTATGCCAACAGAATCGGACGACGTTTCCAAATGGCACCGGCAGCTTTGCACAACAGTTGGATGGGGCAAACTGTTTGAGCATGGTCGTATTTTCCGTTAGTCATTCTAATTATTTTTGGCAAAATTTGACAGATTTTTGTGTTTATGAAAATAGCGGATACTCTACAAGAAGTCAAACTACCCGTCATATCGACAGAGGAATGTCGGAAACGGACCCTTTTTCTTCCCCTTTATAAAATAACTGACAATATGTTTTGCGCCGGTTATGACAGAGGAGGAAGGGATGCCTGTTTAGTTAGTATTTAGCTATAAACTTGTTAATCTAGTTAAATATAATATTTATGAACTAAAGGGCGATAGCGGTGGCCCTCTTATGTGCCATAAGAGAAATGGTAAATGGTTCCTTTTGGGTGTGACCAGCAATGGTGATGGTTGCGGACGAGCTGGTAGACCTGGAGTATACACTAAAGTTGCCAAATATAGAGATTGGATCGAAACCATTATAAGTGAGAAAAGCAATTAAAATTATCGACAAATTAATTCAAAACAATGTCTTAATAGACAACGAATTAGAGTCCGAAATAAAGCGCGACTGCGTTGGCCTCAGATGTCCTTTGGGTCGATGTCTTAAGAAAGAGCACATTTGCAACGGTATTATGGACTGTAGAGACGGTTCCGACGAACAAAATTGTCTCAATTATACCAATAAAACCACTTTTAATAGAACTCAAACTTAGAGTACATTTTATAATTTATAGATTTTCTTAAAGAACACAAATTTGAAATTATATGTTATGTGTATTATAAGTAATATACGTTTATGTAAATTATTTGACCTCTTATTTAAACTTCACATTCATTACATCTATTATTAGTTAAGTTACAATTTTATGTCATTTCCCACTTTATTGTGATTGAAAATGAATAAATTTCTTTTACCAAGTACAATATAAGTTACAGCTTTCTTAAGGTAGCAGTGATAACCCACTTCAAATGTAATCGTCATCTAATTAGTGACGCGCATGAATGGATCAACGAGATTCCCACTGTCCCTATCTACTATCTAGCGAAACCACAGCCAAGGGAACGGGCTTGGCAAAATCAGCGGGGAAAGAAGACCCTGTTGAGCTTGACTCTAGTCTGAATCTGTGAAGAGACATGAGAGGTGTAGCATAAGTGGGAGAAGCAATTCGCCGGTGAAATACCACTACTTTCATAGTTTCTTTACTGACTCGGTTAAGTGGAAAGCGGAATCAATGGTTCCACGTTTCTTGAATCAAGTGTACGAGGTAGGCATCATCCTTGTGGTGTGTCTACTGCGGCACGATCCCCTCCGAGGACAGCTTCAGGCGGGGAGTT
>JAQGCS010001208.1:0-15031 GCA_034702105.1 Fuscozetes fuscipes
GACAGAGAAGAATGTCTGGAGAGAGGTATTTGTCTAACAACTTATAAATTGTTGTCTTAATAATGAAATTGTTGCCTATTTTTAATTTAAATATATAGTAGTTTATAAATAAAAGATTGTTTTGTTTTACACTTAATAAAGACTTTTCTTTGCAATTAATTATAATAATTAGTCATTTCTAATGAATTGACTTTTTTTGCAGAGTTTTAGTCAATTTGTTTGAAGTGATATTTTAATTATATTTTTCTTCGTTTGTTTTTATGAATAAATTGCAGACAATATTCGCGTTTTTCCACTTTATCTCCACTTTGGAATCAAATAAACGAGGAAAACATTTGGTAAAATAAGTAGATTGACGTTGCTTGATTATTAATTTAAAAATTCAATAATGAATCATGAAGAATAATGAATTATTAATGATTCATTAGTATTGAATCTTACAAATTTATTCTAAATAAATTGGCCGGTATTTTAATCTTTTTTGAAAAGACTATCACAACAAAAGGCCAAAACAGATACAAAGAATCTTAAACCTTCAACTCCTGATCTCAAAGACACGCCACGTTCTGGAGCACAGAGTGGCTTAAAATGGACAGTTGGTTGACTAAACACATGAAATTATTACTCAATACATAACTTTGCATTTGAATTGTATAAAAATTGTATGATTTGTACTTATATTCAAACCATTATTTACAAAAACTTTTTCAAATGTTTTATTGAATAAAATGTATATTTGGCTAAAAAAGTGTTTCTTTTATTTTTAAAAGGGTGAAAATCATTTGTATAATAGAGGAGAGAATGCGATGCATTTGGAGAGCATCTCATCCAAGCCTACAATCATTACATCCATTCATCCTTTATTGTTGTGATTCTAATGTCAGACGCAGTGATGGTATTGGAAAAGAAGATAAACAGTAGAAACAAATGTTATATAAATATTAGTTTGATTTCTATTTCTCTTATTTTCTCTAATTGTATGGAGAAAATCAGTTTATCGATTTGTTGAAACTTGCAAAAATAGAATCCAGACATCAATGTTCTAAAAGCTATCAAAAGGATTAAGTGGTCTCATTGTAAAACCTGTGCTCTCGATTTGAATATACATACAATTAAAATGGGAGGAATTAATAGTAAGCTTCGAAAATGCTTGGAATTAGGAGACGAAGAGACGGCCACTAAATTAATTGAAGAGCACTCGGATATGTTGAAGAGTTTCAGTCCAAATGAAGTAATCACTGAATTGAACGAAACTCCTTTATTATTGTGCTGTAAGTGGTCTATGATAGCAATCGTCAAAATTCTTCTCTTTGAGTGCAACGGAAACCCCAATCGTAAAAATGTGTTCAATCAGTCGGCACTGCATTTGGTCTGTCAAATACCATCTCCTTTGCAAACGGACGCCAACTCCAACTCAATCGATGAAAGACCTCAACTAACACTTGAAGAAACCGATCAAAGACGTGTCGATTGTCTTAAATTAATTTTGGACTGGAATAAGATCTGTCAGACAAATAAAGGCAAAAAAGTTATCGAAACTATTGATGTAAACGCTTTGGACAGATATGGAAATACAACTCTTCATTTGGCCGCTCGTTACGGACTTTTCAAATGCGTTCAAATATTAGTGGACAACAATTGCGAACTTTTCATTGAGAACGAGTCGGGGGACACCGCCTGTGACTTGGCTGCCAAGTACTGTCATTTACAAGTTTTGCGATTCTTAGAGTTCAAAATGGTTTATAGCAATCGATTTAATGCTCTTTTATCTAAAAATACTGAATATGGACTTAAAGAGGTATACTTTCAAATGGAATGGACGGATTTAGAAGAGGCCAAGAATCGATTGATTGTGGAAACTGCCAATTTGTTGAGTGTTCCACTTTCTTCTGCCGAAGTGCTGCTCCGATCATTTGATTGGTCGCAGGAATCACTAATTGATTACTGGTTTAATGAGTCGAATGGATCTTCAAATGGAAACCAATTGAATCCCAAACTCAATGAAATAATTGATTCCCAAAATTCGAGTCAAGATATGAGTGAAGAGCAGAACGAAAATTCATTAAACCTTTTTTGTGAAATTTGTTCCTTTGAATTGGATTCAAAAGTAGCCATTAGTGCCAAATGTGGTCATCGTTTTTGTTGTGAGTGTTGGAGAACTTATTTGCAGCTTAAGATTGAAGAAGGAGAAATTTCTGCCATAAGTTGTCCGGCCTTTAACTGCTCTCATTTGGTGACAATGGAAATAATAGAGAGAGTGGTATCACCTGAAATGAACGAAAGATTCTTACGCAATGATATCGAGGTTTTCGTTGATAATAATCTATATATCAATTGGTGTCCAATTCCCACTTGCAAAAAAGCTGTTTATTTGCCTGAATCCCTTTTGAATGCTAGTGACGAACAGTCATATATTTTAGCCAATATGCCTCCCATTTTGCCCGTAAGCCATGATGTAGAATGTGGTTCTGGGCACTACTTCTGTTGGGAGTGTAAGCGAAAAGCACACAGTCCTTGTGACTGCAAGTTATGGGAGGACTGGATGATCAAAATCAGTGATATCAAAGCAGAAGAACTAAAACAAACATATTCGCGAACAGAGGACGCGGCCAACTGTTTGTGGTTAGTGAGGAATGCTAAGCAGTGCCCGCGATGTAAGACTCATATCCAGAAATCTGAGGGATGCAATCATTTGCGTTGCACTAAATGTAAATATGATTTTTGTTGGGTTTGTTTGGAATCGTGGAAGAAACACAATTCCGGTACCGGAGGCTATTTCAGGTGCAACCGCTCCGAAGCCGCACAAAGAGCCGAACAAAATATTTGTCTTCTGAAAAGAGTGGCCGAAACACATAATTGCGAAATGAGAGAACTCAACAAATTTGTCTTTCATTACACTAAATATAAGTTCAATAATATTACCGCTGAGAGCGAGTCATCCCTTATAGACGGCTCCAAAACCAAACAAAAAGAACTCTTCGAATATTTTAAAGAACTCTTGAAGAGTGGAGAAACAGAAGTAAGTATCGCAGAAAAAGACAACTTTATCTTTGAAGCTACCATTGAAATGATTCGCGCCAGAAGAGTCTTATGCGGATCTGCTGTTTATGGTTATTATTTGGAGGACCATGGCTATAATAAAGCTATTTTTGAGTACATGGAAAACAATCTAAATTTTATTTGCAATCGTTTGTCAGATATTATTGGATATGATTTTCTGAGACACACCCGAAACTATATAATCGATTTGACCAAAAAAGTCAAGAATAAACGATTAGAGTTTTTGTCAGCCATTGCCAAAGGACTTATTCCACCCGAGACACCCCCCGGCGTGGAAAAACACCACAAAAGGCACTGTTTGCCAGGTGTACTCGCTTTGGACTCAATGGAAAACTTATGTAATCCTTGCGATGAGAACGACAACAGTCTTATTAATGAAGCCATCATTTCATCACTCAGTGAATACAGTGATAAGAATTTGTGGATTCAGGACAAGAATGGCAGACATAACAATCTATTTGCTATCTATGACTGGCCCGACGACTGTCACGTCGATTACTGTGACTGTAGGGCCGAATCAATCAATGATGACCTGTGCGCTCAAACATCCAAATCGAGTGAAACCGAGTTAGAGATTTGTTCAAATCTGTTCTGCACTAAACCAAAAGTGAAGAATCCGAGGACAGGCAAAAAACACGACTTCTGTTCTTTAAAATGCAAATATTTATCTGAAGAGAGAAACAATTTTGAAGACGACTTTGAAATTGATTACGAATATGACTCGTCTATGGATTTATTGCTTGCAATCGAAATGTCCAAGATATCTTATAAAGAAGAAAAACAACGACAAAACGACTCGGAATCTCTTCTCTCAGACAACACTTTAAGTGAAGAACAGGACTATAAAGAAGATAATTCTGAGAACACTTTCGAACAGTTTGTAGAAGATATCAAAATAAACCCCAATTCGAGCGAATCGTCGACTAAGACTGTGGTCATGTTTTTCCTCAAGAGTTCCTTCAATGAAGTGATTGACGACAAGAATTTGAATCAAACTCTTAATGATATGAAAGTCAGTAAAAAATTATTTTCTACTCTTTGAGACATTATTCGAAGGATGGCTTAAATTTTCTTATATTTGTTAATATAATTGCATTGAAAATACTTTTGATGATTCAAATGTTGTAAAATTGTTATTTAAGTGAGTAGTTGTCCGAACAGATAATTGCTTAACGATTCAAATCAGTTTATAATCGATTTGAGATCAGTTCCCCACAAATCATATCATTTAACGCCAAATATTTATTCGTAGAAAATAATTAAACCAAATGTTAATCAAATTAAACAAAAAACTTATTTATTGACTGATAGAGAAAAATAATGAAAACTAATTAAAATAATTATTACAAAAGATATGAATTAACAAAAACATATCTCAAGGATTATATTAACTTAAGATAAAATTCGGAAATATATATAATGATTGAAATGAGTTGGACAGGTATGACAGGTATGACAACGAGTAAAGAAATATTTGATTTACATAACTATCGGTAGTTATAATTACCGTACAATTAATAGTTGTATTACGACAACAGTCTTCACATATCATTGAGAGTATTCGTACTGATATCGGAAGGAATGGGAGAAATCTCTTGGTTTTCGTTAGGACTCACATCGCTTTCAAAACAAGAGGCGCCGATACTGAAAGGCGAGGGATCTGTTGAGGGTAGCTCTGCGGCGCTCAGAATTTCTAAGTCGTCTGCGGGCGAAACTGCGCCACTTTCTGGACGACTCGGCTCTAATGAGGTTTCTCTTGTCGTGTCATTCGATTGGGTGGTATTTGAGTTATCGGCAGAGGTTTGCATCGCATTGATGGCCACAGTCCGGGACTTACTTTCGATTTTCTTGCGGGACATATCACTGTTTCTCATGTTTTCCATAACGGTCTTCATTTTGATGATCATACTCTCCGGAACAGTAAAGCCCTCTCCCATATCATTGGCATTAACTCCGGAGGCATTCTTATACTCATCTGATTCAATGAGATCGAGTATATCGTCTTTAATTAAGAGGTAAGCTCTGCCACCCGCGGGAGGCATTAAATGATTATCATTAAGCCATTGTTTGTCCTCATGGTCTCCGATATACCGAAAAAGATCTGCGTGTTTGGTGTAGAGCCGACCTCTGGTGGCGCCGAAGCCGAGGGCTTTGTTTGCTTTTGAGCCCAAAACGAATTTTGTTTGAGTGGATAATCTCTTCGGATCCCATTTCTCTGAATCGCGTTTCACGCGTTTCGCTGAATCCGATTGATTTGGTTTTGATGACGAGTGACTCTTCAGAGCAGTTGGTGTCCAACGGCCAGAATGACTGGCGTTTGATATATTGGAATGTTTGGCCGCTTTCTTACGCGAAACGACGGGTTTAAGTGTATGCAGAGAACTCGCTTCTGAATCACTATCAGAATCGGGTTTGACTCGTTTGGGACGGCCTACTGGTCGGGGAATCGGAATATTGTTCTCATTATCAGAGAGATTGTCGTCATTGTTAGAGACGCCGGTGTTGGCCGGACTATTGGAACGGGTGAGGACTGCAGCGAAATACATCTTCTTTGCCTCATCTAATATTTGACGACAAACGGCCTGAATGTGCTGTTCGGACACAGAATTAGCGCCGTTATTGTTTCGAATGTTCTCAATGGCCGGTCGGAAGAATCGTTGCAAATAACTCTGAATCACTTCATTGATCTCTTTATTGATTGAGTGCTGAAGAGTTTGACGCAAAATATTGAGTGATTTTGCGGTACCTGTTATTCCTCCCATCCGTTGCCTGTGAATGGATATGGCGTGCGATCGATATGTCGACCGATTGCTCGAACTGTTTGTCCCGAAGTTCTGAAGATTCATATTTCGCATATGGAATGTGTTGTCCCACGAAATCATCTTTCGGTTGGAATCTCTGTCTTTCATTTCTATCGATTCTTTTGTTTGAGATAAATGTCGAAAATCTATGGCTTTGTTTGAATCGATGCTGACATCGATACGAGAGGTGTTCCCTAAACCACTCTTATTATTGCTTTCACTGGAATTGCTTTCTGACGGCGAATAAACTCTTATTTCAGGAATCAGTGCTGACATCGAATCTCTTTTTTAGGTCTTCTGAGTGACAATTGATGTTAAACTCTAATTGAGTCATATATTAGGCATTCCATCGATTGAAGTGCTTTTCCACTGAAAACCCATTTCGGAGTTCAACAGACGATAGGATTAATAATATTCTTAGTAATCGACAAAAACTCAATCAAAGAGTGACAACAGATTTGATGCGAATTAAAACTCTTTACTCATAATAATAATAAATACAATCTTTTGACGAATAGTTTATTGAAATATTCAATTAAAAAGACAATAATATGCGAACAAAATTAAAGCAGAGACTGTACTGACGCTCCAAACAACTTATCGCAAACACTTCGCTTGACATCAAAACATGCAAAATATGAGCCAATATTTTATATGCCCTAACCTTAAGAATATTCAGAATTTATAATATTGAGGAGTATTTGAAGGCGAAAATAAATAGCCATAAATTAATAACAGAGAAAACATTAGAGTGAAAAATATCAAGATCAATCTAATAATTGCACAAACAATTAAAATAAAGTCACAATTTGTTACAGTTTTTCGACGTTATTATTGACTGACTTAATGCCAAAACCTGTGCTATATATCAGTTGATTAATAAGTTTTTGTCAATTATTTGATTGAATTAATTGTTGTTAACCATAAAGTAATTAACTTAAAGGTGAGTCTCAACTGTTTTACCGAATATATTCTGAATTAATATTGTCTTAACTGAAGATCACTAAAGTTGTCATTTGTTTTTAAATTGAATATTTTAAGGCCTTTGTGGGGAAGAGAGCACTGCCGGCACCAACTTATGGGTACAGCCGCTGTCCCTTCACTTATTTGTTTTACTAAATTAAACCAAAATTATGTTAATTAAAAATATTGCGAAAATAAAGAGTAGATTATTGAGAATAAAGTCAATAAAGTCAGTAAAGTTGGTGCCAAATGTGCGGCCCTTAACACACTTTTCAGTGCAATCTTATCATTTGTTTGCAACTAAGAGATTATCATTAATTGTTTTTAATCGTGGCTTAAATACAACTAATTGTCAGACAATGAGAGGCGCAGTAAAGACTGAATTCAAACGTTTGCCATCGACTGTGGTTCCCATCAAATATGATATAACTCTTAAACCAAACCTAAAGAGTCTTACATTCACTGGGAGTCAAACCATTCAGATTAAGATCACCGAAGAAACCAAAGAAATCATTTTAAATTCATTGGAATTAGAGATAAGTAGTGCCACTTTCACCCCAGACAACGGCAAAAGTAATGTTCTTTGAGAATAAGTATAGTTTGGTTCTAATAATTATGTCATTTTATTTTTAGCCCAAAAGCCCGAAAAGATTGATTTGACGGTTGAAACGGAGAGGCTTTCACTACAATTCGCAGAGACTCTGACCGCCGGCACTGGAAACTTGAAATTAGAATTTTCGGGTCATATCAATGATAAACTCAGAGGATTCTATCGAAGTCGATACGTGACTGCAGATGGACAGGAGCGCTATGTGGCCACCACTCATTTTGAAGCGACCGATGCTCGCAGAGCCTTTCCCTGTTGGGACGAACCAGCGATTAAAGCCACATTCGATATAACTCTTATAGTGCCAACCAATCGAGTGGCCCTGTCCAACATGAATGTCATATCTGAAACCCCCTCCAAAGAAGACCCTCAGAATCTAAAAGAAGTGAAGTTCGCGACCTCTCCCATTATGTCCACTTATTTGGTGGCGTTCGTTGTGGGCGAATTCGATTATGTCGAAGACAAGTCAAGTGATGGCATCACTGTTAGGGTTTATACTCCCTTAGGAAAGAAAGAACAAGGATCTTTTGGACTAGAGGTGGCTGTCAAGGCCCTTCCCTTCTATAAGGATTATTTCAATATCGCCTATCCGTTGCCAAAAATGGATTTGATAGCAATTGCTGATTTTGAGGCCGGAGCGATGGAAAACTGGGGTTTAGTCACATATAGAGAGACGTGTCTTCTCGTGGATTCTCTCAACACATCATCAAATCGCAAGCAATGGATCGCTTTAGTAGTGGCCCACGAATTAGCTCATCAATGGTTCGGCAATTTGGTGACAATGGAGTGGTGGACGCGTTAGTATTGTCCTTATTCTTATTCATAGATCTAATAATGATTTTCTATCAGACTTGTGGTTGAATGAAGGCTTTGCGTCTTTCATTGAGCACTTGTGTGTCGACCATCTATTTAGTGAATACCAAATTTGGAATCAATTCGTTGCCGACACATATATTCCGGCCCTCGAGTTGGACGCACTTCACAACTCTCATCCGATTGAAGTACCCGTCGCGCATCCATCAGAAATTGATGAAATATTCGACGACATATCTTATAATAAAGGGGCGGCTGTCATACGAATGCTCCACCGCTTCATTGGAGACGAAGTATTTCATTATTTTTCATTCATATGATTTGACTTTTGTTTATTTTCACAGCTTTTCCGAAAAGGGATGAATTTATATCTGAGTCGACACTCCTATAAAAACACTCTCACAGAAGACCTCTGGGCTGCTCTCCAAGAGGCCAGTAATAAACCGGTCGGAGCTGTGATGAGTACATGGACTAAACAAAAGGGATTTCCAGTCATATCAGTGAGTATTGCATCGAATTGTTTTCTAAACAAAAGATAAATATTTTAATGTTAGGTCACGTCTCGAACCGATGGAAATTCTCGAATTCTGACTTTGACTCAGGAGAAGTTTTGCGCCGACGGTAAAGTGCCCGCTTCTGAACAGAATGTTCTTTGGATGATTCCCATTTCTGTGAGCAAAGCCTCTTCACCTGACAAAGTGGCGGTGGAAGCTCTAATGGAGGGCAAAACACTGGAAATCCAAATGCCTGACGTGGCATCTGATGAGTGGATTAAACTAAATCCGGGGGCTGTCGGTGTATATCGCGTTCAATATTCTACCGAAATGTTGAACCTTTTGTTGCCGGCTGTGGCCAGTAAAACACTGCCTCCTTTGGATCGATTAAGTCTTCAGAACGATTTGTTTTCATTAGTTCAGTCCGGAAGGACGTCCACCGTTGAGGTTCTCAAACTGATGGACGCCTTAACCAATGAAGAGAATTACATCGTTTGGAATTCAATCAACTCATGTCTGGCAAAGATTAATATTCTTTTGTCTCACACCGAACTCCTTCCACTTTTCCACGAATACGGCCGGAAATTGCTTTCGAAGATTAACTCCCGACTCGGTTGGGAACCAATCAAAGGAGAGACTCATTTGGATACTTTGCTTAGAAGTCTTGTTCTCAATCGTTTGGCCTCTTTCGAAGACCCGACAATCATAGCTCAGTCCAAAAAATATTTTGACTCTCATTCCAACGGCACTTATGTTATTCCTCCTGATCTTCGACCAGCAGTTTACCGGTCCGTTGCGATGGACTGCGACGACAAAACATTTGACATTCTTTTTAAAGTAAGGGATGAGTTGTTTCCTCGAAATAACCCAATAAATTGTATGCTTAGATGTATCGCGAGACAGACCTTCACGAGGAAAAGGATAGGGTTGCTAGAGCTTTGGGAAGCGTTAAAGATCCGAATCGAATCACTAAAGTGCTTGAATTCGCACTTTCGGTCAGTATTTTTGATTTTCTTTTTATTTATTTAACTTTAAATTTGTTTTCCTAAAGAGTGAAGTCCGGAGTCAGGACACAGTGTTTGTCATAATTTCTGTGGCCCTTTCAAAAAATGGTCGTGATTTGGCATGGCAATTCTTCAAAGAAAATAAAGATGAATTGCGCCGTAGATATGAGGGCGGCTTTTTGATCACACGTCTCGTAAAGGTATGCATCCATTCATTCATTAAAAAACTAATAAAATGTCGATTCGATAGTATATCGCAGAGAATTACGCCTCAGAAGAGAAGGCACAGGAAATGGAAACTTTTTTCACTCAAAATCCCTTCCCTGGAACTGAGCGCACAGTACAACAGGCGTTAGAAACTATCCGCTTGAATACCGAATGGTTGGCCAGAGATACGGCTGCCATTCAAACTTATTTATCGGTTCGCTCTTAAGTTAATAATTATCTGATTTCTAATATGTTTTTAACTTTTGATAAAATATTTGTTCATTTAATTCAAAATAAATTAAATTAAAACAAATTAAAATATTTAGTAATTTATTGACTTTAGTATGAATTGTAATTTGTGTGGACAACGATTCACTCATTTTAGTGATAGAATAGAATTTAAGAAATTATTAAACCGATGGCTAAAAACGTGGAAATTTGAGAATTTTATTCACTTTAAAATTAGGATATTTTTGAACTTTAGCTGAAAATAAATTATAAATAGATTACAATCAATATATCGTTTAAGGCCTCGAAAATCAATTGATTTTTAAGAGCAAAATAAATATCAGAAAACAAATTCATTTTTTGCTCAGAAAAGTTAGCTATTTATCGACAAAATTAACAATAATTCAAATAATTGGCTAATAATTGAAAATAAAATTATTTATCATTTGTTATGATATAAGAAAACAATGAGTTGTAAATCACTTCCACATAAAATGATTTTCTTAAAAAAGAGGGAACTTTTAGACAAAATTTATTTAAATATTTATATTTGCATTCAAATGTATTGAGCCAACCATCGAAACCCCTCTCCATATCCTTGTCTTTTTACTACAGAACACATATACACCTCTAATGGACGACCAGGTAGTTCAGAGCGCGGAAGTTTGCCCTTCAGTACAACATATTGTTAGCGATCGGTTATGAGTAACTCTAATGAATACCTTTCCTGTTGTTTGTCCGTGAAGTCCAAAATAAGATCGGATTTCATCTTCACTGGCGGCTCCGGGTATATCGATTTTGTTACCCAATATAAGAACCGGACAGTTGGCCAACTGTTCGTCAGTTAAAAGACTCTGAAATAGAGTGTAAGTGATGGCAAACCAAACAATTGACTCTTACATCTAATTCAACTTTAGATTCTGGAAATCTCTCTCTATCGTAGGCGTCCACCAAAAATACAATGGCGTCTACAGCAGGGAAGTAGTCTTTCCAGACTCGTCGGGCCTGATAATGGCCACCCAAGTCAAAAGTTGTGAATCGGATATTGCCAATCGCCAACTCCTCCGATGCTATTGATTCAGACATAGATTAAAATCGTGTCAAAACTTTTAAAACAATTAGTTTTGTTAAACAACAAGCAATGAAACAGACTTTAGAGCAAAAGCTTGCGTTAGTTTATGGCGAGGACTTACTGGGATGGAGTGTAGGCACTGGTTGTGCCATTCGGTCATCTTTAAGCATATGTAATAATGTGGTTTTGCCCGCGTTGTCCAAACCCAGAAAAAGTAATTTTCCGCTCTTTTTCCATAAACCTATATTCGAGCGATTCATTCATTTCATGCAATTATTAATTAATTGAATGCATTTTAATATCGATTAGTCGTAAGTCATATATTTGTTTGAATTAATGAGTAATTCACTACTTATTATAGTGGAGTAAATCAATGCTTTTTGTGATGCAATGCTATGTTGGCTGTCAAGCAATGCGAGCACTGGTGAGTGCATTGTCACCACATCAGCACTTACTCGGATGAAGTGTTGGCACCGGCTGTACTAAAACTCCGGATCGCACAACACTGAGTAGCGTAGTTTTGCCCGCGTTGTCCAAACCCAGAAAGATTAGTTTCGCCTTTCGGTGGTACAGACCTAATACACAATTGCAGCACATGTTTGCCTTTTAATCACTCAATCCATTAGAGGAGAGATTAATAATCATTTTTGTCATCATTTCCTCATTTGTAAGACTTTTGTTTTGTCGAAAACTCATTTAACAGTGAAATGAATCAAAACACTAATTAATTACTGAATTAAAGTTAAGCGATGCATAACTTCGACCCATTCTTTGAGTACAAAATCATATGATTTTGAGTACAATTTCGACATTTCTTAGCAGATAATCAAATATCAAATCAATTACTGATAAGACGTTCAGTGAATCTGATTTTAAAAAAACTAAAAATGGTTTCGATTTTAAGTCAAATGACTGTAAACTTGAATTCAAAACTAAAAATTAAGGAAATAATTGCTTTCGAAGAGTTGGGAGAAAATTAATTAATTAATTAATCATTAAATTCAATAAATAGTGAATTTCATTCATATCTGATATAAAACCCATTTTATGTAAAATATGACAAAACGACTAATCATTAAATTAATTGGATTTAAGAAAAACGATTAAATCGATTCATACCTAAGAATCCCAAAACACCAGAAAAGAAGTCCCAAATAAACATATTTTTGGCGATTTTTTCAAATTATTATACAATAAATGAATAAATAAATAAGAAATTAAACCGAAGTTGTGTTCAATAAATCGAGTGATCGCTTAATATCTGTTATTATTTCGGATGAAATCAAGTCATCTATTGGTTGAACGCAAACGCATTGCAAGCATTCGGTTGTATTGAATGGCATTCACTGTGTATTCAATGTTTGCCTCAATTGCTGTCACTTTTTCTGCCAAAATGGAAGAAATTACGCATTCAATCACATGTTGGACAACACACTAATACACGTCATTATACCTTTGAATTACGTGCAACACTTCAACCATAAACCATTAACTTTTAACTTTAAATACCTTCTTTGGCCACAATTAAAAGCCGTGTTTACTATCATTTCAAACGAAATCACTTCTAATTTAGAGATCAATATTTAAAAAGAGGTTTAAGTCAAGTGTTTTACACTTTTGTCTTCATTTCAATGAAATTTGATTTTATAGAAACGATATTTGTTTTTGAATCCAAAGTTTTGTTTACATTTTTGCCATTCATTATGATTTCAATAAACTTTTCATCGATTGAGTCATATGTTTGAACACAACATAAGTAATGAACAAAATCATAGGAAACCATTCGGTCAGTACTTAACTGAATGAAGCAATTGTTGCAAACATTTAGTCATTTTGTTTTGAAATAGAAATCACTATTAAATGCCTTTTGGTTGGAGTCGTTGTCGGCATTCAATCCATTAGTCAGTAGATGTGTTCACACGAGTTATGCTCTCAATAAGTGTGTGTCCGCTCGATATACGCGAAATAAGACCCGAAACAAGACGTTTCCCATGACTTATGAGATGACAAATCCTCCCTATTATATAGCAGTAAGAAAGGGTTGGAATTCTTGGAACACTTCGAGTCTAGTGGGCATTGACCGAACTCAGGCGAGTCAGGTGACAATCGAAGACTTCTTCATAAGGAAATTCATTTTCGGGACATTTCATCGATTGTTTTTGTCAGAAGTGATAATCAAAAGGCGCGCGAATATGATTGTCATCAGTGGAGTCGTCCATCAGATGATAGCGCCCACAAAGTTATACTTTTTGATTGGATATACCGAACAAATATTGTCTTATATTCTCAAATGTGTCGTCAAAATGGACTTTGAGACCACTCACGACCCCAAAGCACTTATTGTCAAATATATATAAACATATTTAATCCCAAATAAATGAATACCCGATTCGACAAATGTTTGAAATTTATTAAACATTTTTCCAATGATTTTAAGTTTAAAATTAATTAAATTATTTCTATAATATCTTTAGTGAAGTGTAAGCGTCAGTACTGTCACTACAATCTAATGCACTTTCCATCAATTAATGGCGAGTCCTCCGCCACATATTATATATAAGATCATTGTATTCTTATACATTTCAGTACCATTTTTATCAAGACCCAATTTTATGACAATGCTAATTTTATGAACCAATTTTCGCAAACATTAATAGAATAATTAGTGTTAATTTGAGACCAATTTGATGACATTTCAATTGTTATAAATGGTCATGGTTATAAATGGTCCAGTCGAGATAATGGCCTCTGAAGCAAATCAAAACAAACTTTAGTAAAAATATACTAATAATAAAATGAATGCATTATTATTATTGAGTTTAATGTTTGGATAAATAATAAAAGGTGTTAACAATGATTCATATTTTATATTCACTGGTGTTGTGTTGATATGATTACTACAGAGATGATATCCATGATCAAACTTTATGTCAATAGACTACTAAAGTAGAAAAATGAATCTTTCAAAATCAAGCTCTTCTTAGCATTTTTAAGTGGTCATTATCTCGGCTGGACATGGCCATTAGGAAATAAAAATTACATGGTTAAATTCAAAATTGTATTCTGAAGCCAGTCATATAAATTAAAATGATCTTGCTGACTTTTCATTGAAGAGGTTTTCTTGTTAGTTTAAAACAAGCTTCGGATCAAAGTAATAGACATATTAATGTTCAAAAATTATTTTCTTCTCTCAATTCACTCAAGGATATGCGCAAATCCTAACTAGGCATAAAGACAAAAACTATATATTACAGTTTATTGAAATGGAGTGAAAAATATACTTTAATTTATCTTGTTTTAATGTAGGGGTGAATAAGGTCTACAACTTTAGGTCTAAAGGGTGATTTTTCAAAAAATTTGCCTCTTCGCAAAGGGGGTGTACCTGTAATGTTAAATTTTTGAAAAATTCTAGGGGGATAATCGTCGATCCCCCTTGGACACCCCAGTTTTAATGCCAAACTATTGGGATGATTGATAAATTCGTAGCATCTATATGAAAAATGGAATTTTATTGAAATTTTTTACATTGATACACAAATATAATCTTCCTGTGCTCGAATGCAACGTCCTATTCATTCCGCCCACTTATCCTTGAACCCCCGCCACTCTTCTGAAATAATGCTTGCGAAAAACTGATGCACAGCTTCTATTTGAATTAAAATCTTTACCACTGATGTTTTTTTAACAACAAAAAATTACCCTGAGGGAGGTATGGAATGTAAGGTAGGTAAGGAATATGTGAGATTCCAAGATCAGAAAAGTAATCGTCTGTAATGCCTTAC
>JAQGCS010001209.1:0-15030 GCA_034702105.1 Fuscozetes fuscipes
TTCATTATATCTAGTTATAGTGAACATAGCAACCGAGGTAAAGTGCTCAAAATGGCCAAAACTACTTATAATGAGCGTTCACTAAATCCCGTTTTTACTGTAAATAGCACTAAAATGATACGGGAGATTGTAACTAAGGTAAAATCTACACCATTTCCAATATGGTAGACAGAATTAATGACAAACGAGTTTATTCTTACTGAAATGAATTAAATTTTAAAATTAACCTTAAAACATATATTTCATACTTTATTAAGTGTAAATCCGAGTATATTCCTATTTAAGACTATTTTGTCGACCATCTTGTTTTTCCTCGAAATTTCTTTATTTTATTCTATGAATAATACTGAATTCACCATGTTATAACTTTGTTTTTGTGCAATCTTACTATGGACTGAGTCAATAGCAGTCAAACCACATCTGTGTAGACCTTTAATAGCTTTGTGTCAACTTTTTTTCAGAGAAATGCTTTCCCATAAAATTGAATACCGAAAAAACCAGTTATAACTCAGTGTCTCTATTATGTGATCAACGAATCAATTGTTGTCATTCACACAAAAATCAAAACTTTCAATGAATATCAATTGAATTTTCATTTTCATCAAACCTATTATTGCAAGAGTAGACAATTTTTGTGACTCTTTCTGAATGACAAATCAAATTATAAATTATTCATCACTTTTGACGACAATTTGACAAAGGCTTGGCTTAACACAAAATCTACTCTTTATTAATGAAACAATTATTTGATTCACTTTTCAAATCCTATGACTTTGAATATAAGAGTCAATGCAATCAAATAGTCATAAAGTTCTGCAAAAGTGGTCGAAAAACTTTAATGTTGTTTAAAATGAGTTGAAATGCGAGGCACGCCTTTCTGGGCTTACAAATACAGTTTGGTGAGTGCTTTAGAGCTGAAGAGCACTGTACAGAGCACAGCACAGAGCACAGCACAGGCAGAGTTTAATATTTGTGTTTTAAAAATATTGCCAAAAAGCATACGTCAGTTCCGTTTCAAATTCCTAACTCAGAGGTTCACTTCACAGTGGATTCTGAAGCGCTGCCACCAATCAGACTCTGCCATACCTTTAAGACATCGACTCACATAAGAACTCAGAACCAGTCGACTCGAAACAAGACTCAAAGCATTTCAACACAAGAACTGCTGTTTATTCGGATATTTTGGTGCTCTGTTTGGGCACAAAATTTTGTTAATATTTTTTCGACGAGTTTTCTTCAAAGCGAAGCGTTTGGCCAACTCTTTGACTGATATTTATGACCACTGTTTTGGATGTCAACATAAGCCATACACAAGAATACATCACAATATACAACACTATATATTAAACGTAAGTCAATATATTCATCAATACTCTCAATCATTTGTTCGGAATTTAAAGAATAATTTTCACTCAAATCCTAACCAATGACTGCATGTAATAAAATACTGATTCATATAATGATTGCATTCATTATATTCTATGCCTTCATTCAAATCAGTACTTTATTATCAGAATTACAAATGAAGAAAATGAGTCATCAGTTTCCCAAAAATGATTTAACAAACGATTGAATTCAAACATTAATTGCGTTTTCAGTGAATTTTAAATTTATAATAAGTAGTTCTTTTTAAGAAAGTCTCGAAAACCTTGCAAATTAAATCTAATAAATCAAACTTGCAACAATAACACTACTACGATACTAATCTTGTCAAATTAATCGAATTCATCTCAATTTTTCTCTAACTTCAACAATCGATAGTTCATTGTTTTTGGGGCTAAACTTGTTTTGATTAAACCATATTTGATCAAGGGATGAAACAATATTTGTTCAGAATATGAAAGGTCTATCATTTGATGTAAACGATGTCGAAATAAACTCAAAATTATAGTAATTTCTATTTTTATCAATTTTAGTCCGCATTTAAATGATTGCTAAACGAGTTATTTATTTGTTATCTGAATATAATTATAAAACTCGTAAACATTTGAATACTTAGAAAACGAGAGCTTCAAAAAAGAAAGAAAACATTTTGAAAGTTATCCTCACATTTATCAGAAGTGGCATCACTTGAGACCAATTCTAACCAAAGCACAGTCAAGTGTCAGACAAACCGACCTTTCCTCACATATAAGTTATAGATTTTATCACAAATACGGCCAAATTTTTTGAATTCCTCACAAAATCCAATATATTTAAAGCCTCTGAAAATCTGAGTGATTGCAACCATTTTTTAAATAAAAGAAAAATAAACCTCAAGCATAAAATTGTATTTATCATCTATTATATTTTTAATATTTTACTATTTTCACAAAACGAATAATTTAATATTTGCTTTGTTTTTAATCACAAACTAAGTATTCGTTTAATTAAAATTAATGATCAGTTATTAAAGAAATCATTTCTCTATTTTTGCTTTACTGTTTGATTTACCATACTCATTTTTATGCTTCTAAAAGGGAAATTCCTGAAAATCTTTCTGAGGTAAAGACTTTGTAAAAATTGTCCAAGGAATATTTTAGCGGAATTACCCATAACCCATTACCCTTTTTCGGTAATTTATCGTATCAATAATCTAACTAGTTATAAACTGAATCAAAGCTAAACTTAATTATATCTGGATTTAAGGTAATCTAGTTGCTCTTTGAAAAATGTCGGAAAGGGCACTATTTTATTTCTTCTGTATTTTTGAAAATAATTTTGGAATGACTCTGTTTGTGATGGCAGAATCTTGTTCATTTTAAAATTTTGATTATTGATAATAAACCCAAAATTTAAATCAAGTTAATGTCATTTAGGGTTAAATAGGATTATAAACAAAACATTCTATTTATTGAAAGTTAAAAATATTTAAATTAAAAATGTTATAAAAATCATAAAACAATTAATTAATTTGACATAACCTGAGAAGTGGTTTCTATTTTAATGAATAGCGAATCAAATGATTTAAGCGTTAATTCATTAGCAGATAATCCATATTATGCTCTAATAATCAATACGTTTGAATTCACTGTCATTTTAATTACTAATTTATTTGATTTTCTCATAAGAAAATTGTTTCTTTTAATATTGGGATCAATTATCAAATACATGTCAAGTCTTGTATTCGTATTTTAAAATTCAATTCTCACTCAAAAAAGAAAAATATATTTTTGTTGAAAATTGATATAAGAATTGGTCTATAATTTGGTTAATTTGCAAACCAATGAATGAATTCTTTCATTTTTCTACCGATTCTACAAATTGTATATAATTTTCTTCAATTCAGATATTTTTATCAAAAGCCCGAAATAAATATTTGAGTTTAGAATAGAGTTAACGACAATTCCTAATAATCAGTGATTAATATTCAGTCCTGAAAATAGTGTCAATCGATTTGTAATACTTGAATGAAGACTAAAACGTAGAGAAAATATTTTTTAATCGATAAATATTTTTATTGTTTTTAATTAACGAATTGTTACAAATGAGTCATTTTTAACGACAGACCCATAGCTCGCAGCGAAGTTCGCCCAACTATTCCATAGCTTCTTACTATTCAGACGAATGTATTATCTCTTATTTCTCAATAATTGCCAGACTTTTTAAAGAACAATTTCTCACTTTTTACTCAAAACATTGAATGCTGGCCCCAATGTTGGCCCCAATACTCGATTGACAGTAAATACCCATTTCTTATAACTTAATCTCAAAAAGAGTTTAATTGAATAATCGTTTCACTTATTGAATATCTTAAGTTAACGACTATTTAAATATAAACAAAGCCATTAATTCACATAAAATAATATTAATTTATATTTCGATTAAACGTAAGCACCGGTTACTAAACAGTGCTCTTAAGTCTTATATCTCTTAAGAACTGATCACTGAATTCGTTTTAAAAGAATGACATTATTGTCGGCTCCAAAACTCTATTGATGTGAAACTAAAAAGATCTCCAAATATATATTTATGATAACAATTTCGGCAAACGTTTACTTTGGGCTCAAAACAATGTTTCTAATTAAAATCTAATTAAATACAGATTCTAATTATCTTATTTTTTGTATGCAGACGACTCCCTGATACCCAGTTCCCCGAAGGACGCTATCCCAAACCCACTTCCCCGAAATTTTCTACTAGATCATTTTTACTTATTGTTTTTTGTACTATTTTAGATTTAGATGCAGTGAAAACCTTGAGAAAATATTTGCTCTTATAGCTAATTGATTATATTCGAAAATTTCGGTGAGCTGTCTTTCGCGGAACAGTCTTTCTAGGAATGGTCATAAACCCCTTATTTTTATGCGAATCTCTTCTAATGTTAATTATTTGAAGATGTGCTCCGATAGTGCCTTTTGAAACCTTAAATGTAGAATCTTATTATAATTGCCATAGATAAGCTATAGATTGACAACAATTTAAAAGTAATTTTTACCATCTCTTCATTTTGTTGAATTGAATGACAAAGGTGATCTCTCATTAGAAGTTGGTTTAAGAAAATATATAGTTGAGTGTTGAAGATTATATGCATAATTACAATGATTATATTTTGTTTGGAATTCTCGTTTCGATAAAAACGTATCTATTCTTATCATAAATTGTGTCTGTTCCTAAACTCAATGTTGAGGTGCGCTCCATAGCACCGCATATAACACTTGATAAAAATTAATAGGCAGCAGAAGTCGAGGCACTCCAGCATTTAATTTTCACATTAGACGTTCCCTTCAATGTCTTCCCCTTTAATATCCTTATGAATACAAATATTAGCCAATAAATAGAGTCCATAAACAACAGGTATATCTCTTAACTAATTTTCCTCATTTGTTGGAAGAAAACTTTTTTTATTGCAAAACTGAAGTTCGAGTGAAAGTCAGTCTTCATTCAAAGTGGAGTAAAAATAATAGAAAATGTTGTCTCTTATTAGTGTCAGTGATCAGACCTACCAATCATTTGGTTCTTATATTTATAATATAACGAAATGGATTTTCAATTCTCTTTGGAAACTTGTCAATGAACTGATGCCTTCGGCCCTTCAGACTTATTTTAGCCCAAAGGTAGCTATCAATCAAAATATGAATCATATCTTCTTTTATAGCATTAAATACATTTATGGCATAAAATTAAGACAAATATATTAATCAATGCATTTATAAAATTAATATTTTGAAAACCTGTTATTTTCGATGATTTTTCATCATTTAAATCATATAAAAAATGGAATTGTCTTCTAAACGTGTAAAAATTGTTGAGGTATCAATTTGTATCAATTTGATTTCAACGCCATTTATAATATTTTATTCCGATTCAACAGTTCGGTTAAGTTTTAGATGTGTTTGAGTACACTTGAATGGAAGGCCACACTCACCCAAAATCTTTTAATATTCTTTTAATTCATTTTCCTTAAAAATATTGCATCGAATAAGTATTTTTAAAAAAGATTTATATTTAATTTTATTCAAAGATTTCCTTTTAAGTTGATTTACATTTATTTAATTACTTATAATTCTTTGCAAAACTATATTTCTTAATAACCAATGCAAATACAAATTGAGTTTTCGTTATTACAAAATTGAATTCGATGACAATTATTGTTATAATTGATTGTTATTTTACCTGTTTATCAAAATGACATTCAGTTATGATTAAGGCTTATATAAACCATTCCTCTTAGAGCTAAACTGATTTCCTTATATGAAGTTTTATCAGCAAATTCTACGAATAATCGACCAAAACATTCGTCTGATTGTAATGTAATACGAGTTTGAATAAACTCTTGCCATTTATGGAGAATTTGAATCAATATATTCATAATGTAAATGCTCTCAAATTAATCAGTCTCTCGATCAGAATCCAGAGTATGTCAAACGTTAGCTTTGATTCAGAGATAGACAAGTGGGAGGTCATAAAATTATGAAGATAATCTATAGATTCTATACTGAATTCAACAAATAGCCACTTGCCTCACACTTACTTTCTGCAAAACCAATGCTTCTTTTATTGCAAAAAAATATGTCATTTTTTAAATCCAGATGAGAACTTATAAATCTAGACTATCTACATTTTAATTCCGGATAATTTATCATTAAAATAAAGCGTAGATTTTTAGTAATATTTAAATTTCAAAATTGGGGATAAGAGACACTTTCAAAATGTATTCGATAAGAATTTCATTTTTGATCAAATTAATGAATAGAGTAATCTGGATAAATCTGTAAATGTGAGTCAACTTTTGGCCATAAAATTTCGTTTTCCAGAATTGAATTATTTGAGATAAAACATGATTTGTTGAAACTGACCGGTTTTGGGCCATTGCGAGCCTCCGTTTATTGACTCAGTGTTATGCCCGGCATTCATAAGAGTTAATTATTAATTCTATAAACTGAGTCAGTCTTATGAACTGAAAATACAAGTTTTGGCAAAAGGTTTTCTTATTCTTTCTTTTGAAGCAAAACATATTTCAAAACCTAAAATCAGAAATTGGTTTAAAGATGTTTTGAAAAATCATATTAATTATAAGAGCTTTGAATGCTATGAAAATTGATTTACTGTCACACAAAACAATTAATGATAGACTTTTCAAAGAATTTGTTTTTTCTAAACATATTTTGATTATTTCAAATGTTATTCAAATATTTGTAAATTCCAGTTCGATCACTGGTTCAGTTTATTATTAGGTAGTGTTTGGCAGCCATATGGGACTGTGTTTACCCATTCCTATATTAAACCTACACTTCAATAAACATTAAACAGTTATTTAATATTCTGATTGAAAATTGTAAAATACCACACCTTTTGAAAGACTTCGTCATTCATTTACACAACAATTAAAAGATTCTAATTTTTTGAACTTAATGTTCAAAAAGCGTTTAATTTTAATGAATTAGATGTTCTTTGAAACAAAAAAAATGAAAACAAAAAATTGTTACCAAATTATTGGCGACAACTATAGACAACTATTGGTCCAAAAGTTGTGATTTTATATTCTTGTTAATAATGTGCACCAAATATGCTTTTCCTATTGTGAAAACAAATGGCCTAAAGCTTTGATTGTGAACTTGAAGTCCGGTTTCCTCTTTTGATAGCTTCCCTTTTATACATTGTATATAAACAGTTCCTTAATCGATTTAGTTCCAAAGGGTTCAAAATTTAAATTGCTCAATTATTTTCAAATGATTATCACAATAACATTTTACAGTAAACAAATCAATGATCAAAAACAATTATTTTTCACAAGACTTGGATTTAAAGAAATATTTAAATGAAAAACAAACTTACAACTTGCTTGTTACATTTAAAAAATAATAAATGGTTGCGAATAATATTTTTATGAATAGTGAAACCGATTCTAAAATTAGTTATAAAAGTGTTCAGTACTTTAATCCTAAGTTTTGTTAATTATATATTCTTTGGCTTCATTTTATGGTCAAAAGTGCGGAAAAGGGTCTAAAAGTGTTTTGATGACTCTTCAATGTTATTCAAATCTCATTGAAAGCAAGGGCGGGTAAGATTTTCGAATTCAGGGGGATTAGGGACAAAAGATTTTGAACCAAAAATCTTCAAAATTTAGGGGTGACATAAGATGTAAGCCCAAAGTACCGAAAACTCCAAAAAGCCACTATTTTGTCCTAAAATACCCATTTCTGGCCATTTTCTCGCCTAAATCCGGTTCTAAAAGTCCTAAATTCAGTTAATCAAAATGGTGGATTTAGAAAAATTGGCAAAATCTTGGGTCCCTAGATTCTCCGTGTTTTTGATTCACAATTTTTCGGAGTCGAGAGGGGTCCTATGATTTTTCTCAGGGGGAGTTTTACCAAAATTTGTGAAAATCCCCCATGCCCACTCATTATTGTAAGCCAATTTGCTGACGTCTTAGCCTAAAAATATGACAAACTTTTGTTGTTGTTGTGAAACGTGTTATATATTTAACATTTCATCTCTTTGTGAGTCAATCATTCTTCAGAAAAGTTATGATTAGTTACACAATAAGTGGTTAATTGGTTCAGAAAATGCTGTTCTCTTTTATTTACAAAATTAAATACTTATTTCTTTCATTTGATGTTATGATGTAATTAAAAGGAATTGTAAAATACAAAACTATGAACAAAACCAGGGGTGCCCAAGCTTTTCGGCTCTAGGGGGTAAGTTTTTGAAAATTTTTGTAGGGGGGGGCTAGGGGGTAGTTTTTTGAATTTGCGGCAAAAAACCGAAAAGATTTACCGCCTCGCTTCGCTCGGCGAAAAAACTCAGAAGGGGGAACTAAGGTAAAAAATTTTCTCGCCTCGCTCGGCGGAAAACACAAAGAGACGTAAGGTCAAAATGCGAGCCGCCTCACTTCGCTCGGCGGCGAGGGAGGGTATACCTGTAATGTTAGATTTTTCAAAATTCTAGGGGGGGGGGGGGGTAAAGCCAAAATTTTCCACTCTTGGGCATCCCTGGAACAAAACTAATTCTCATTAAATTATTTCTGAGTTATCTGTGAATCAAATTATTTTTTTCCTAATTTAATGAATTTTATTTCCAACAAATGTTTATTTGATATTTGATACAAAGCTATTCTTTTTAGACAAAGTCGACAATTTGCAGGATAAAAAAGTGTTTTGCTTGTATCTTGTAATTCTCAATATCTTTTCAATCAGTGATCAAAAGATTACAATCACTTATTCGGATAATTTTTCATTAATTTCTAATCGATACGAATGTCTAGCTTAGCATCAAAATCTATCTATCTAAATCAAAACAAATTCTATTATTAAACCTAATTATCTCAAAGTTTATTCAAATTGATTAACAGTCGACTCACTATTCAATGAATTATAATTTGCCCCCAAGTACTGGATTGCATATGAGATAACTAAATGGGAAAGAGTAATCAAAAAATTAAATGTTATAATAAAATTTTGAATACATTGAAAATATATTAACCCTCCATTTCTAAAATATAACGTTATATACGTAACCACTCGAATACATTTATGCCTTTTTCATATAAACAAAAGCTATTATAAATAGGTCTTATTTAGGGTTATCTCATATGCTATCCTGTAGATTTAAATAAAATTAATCAGATGAGGCCATCTCTTGACTAATTTAAGCGGACACTCAACTGTTTAATACACTCGAACCTCCCAGTTGTTTAGTAAAATTTTCGCCTAGAATTACCTAACAGGGAGATTACACAACAGGGAATAATCATAAATTCTTATACAAATCAAATTCTGAAGTTTAATTAATAACTTAATAGTTTTACTTATTTACTAGTTAGGTTTAATAATTACTACATAATCTACTTGAGTTTAGAACATTAATAAAATGTTTTATTATAATAATCTGAAAAATTCACTAAAAACATAACAACAGAGAAAGATGTGAACCATTTTCGTCACATCTAATGCCTAACAACTGGGAAAATGTGACAACAGGGAGGTTTTGGATTCACAACAGGGAGAGATTTTTACCATTAGTGCTATGGGTGTTCCGCCAAATATAGTAAAATTATACACAACAGACAAATATAACAACACAGAGATTCACAACTGGGAGGTTAGACTGTACATAAACTTCAAAGTTTTAAATAATTTTTATGAATTCAATAAGTCATCTTTCAGCCTCACTCTAAGATAGTATTTTAAAATATACAGTCTAACTTTCTAAACTAATAGGGTGAGTTCAAAACAGAGAAAGCTTTTTAACATTAGTTCTATGGGTGTTCTGCCAAATCAGGTTGTAGAACAAAAGGGAGATTTAACAAAACAGAGATCCATCACAACGGAGAAGGTATATAGTATACCTAAACATTGCCATTTAATTAATTCCTGGTCATTATTTGGTCATATTTTTATTCTACATTGTATTTTGAAATTTTATGTTGGCTAAGATGCCTGTGTGTGTGTGTGTGTGTGTGTGTGTGTGTGTGTGTGTGTGTGTGTGTTCCTCGTTAAATTTAATTAGATTTTAAATACAATTTAATATTTAGGTTTCATTTTCTAAAAGATTTGAGTTAAAGGATTTTGGCAACAATTTAATGGTTAGACTTTTAGATATAGAGATTCGCTAATCAGGTCTTCACTCAATTCTGAGGACTTCATCAGTAAATCTATATTTTAGCTCAAAATCAGAGCTGACATCAGACTAATTTTTGATTTCACTTTTTGCGATGTACTCAAAAAATGAGTGAAATAATAACCGAAAACAAAGAAAGTTATTCACAATTTTTATTCGTTAGAAGAGATATAGATTTGATGATAAATTATGATAAATATGATTATTGCGGTTATAAGTGCTCCCAAATGAGTGATCACTTAGGAGTGACTGACATTCAAATATTGTTTAATAATCAAAACATTCAAAATTTATAGAAACATTATTTTTAGAGTTCAAAGAATAGGCCTCTCAGTGAAAAAATCATTTCTCATATGATTGTTGCGAAGATTGAAACTTTCATAAAAGTAATAGATATTGTTTCGCTTCATTTATTTTCTTATTTCTCGTTAAAAAATATATTAAACATTGAATCACTTCTTGACTTTTCTTAAAAAATGATAAGAATAATAAAAAGTATGGAAAATTGAAAAAATGATATCAAAACTGATTCTTTCGATGCGTCGGCAAATTTTGTGACTTATCTCTATGTCATTGAACTTTCGTTATTCATCACTAGTAATGGCATATCGTCGGAGGATATATATGATCCTTAATTTAGAACTGTTTTAAAGTCACTTTGACAAAAGCCAGTCTCTCTCTCTCTCTCTATCTCTATCTCTCCCTCCATCCCTCCCTCCTTCCCTCCCTCCCTCTCCCTTCCTCTCCCCCGCGTACACACACAGTAATAAATTTAGATAACTTTGAGATCTTGTTATGGTTTAGTTTTTTCACTTTGAAGTCAATAATTTATTGTTGTCTTAATGTCTACTCTTTATATGGATTTTGTTTATTCTGAATATTCTGTCAAATATTAGTTTTAGTTTTGATGACTTATTATTATTATTATTATTATTATTACTCGAAATGTTTGTCTTCAAAAATGTTAAACAATTTCCATAAAATTATAATAATGTTTATTTGATTCCCAGAAAAGTTCTGAACGCATAAACATTTTGTTGTTTAATATAGACTTTTTGAGTAAACAATTTGTTAGAAAAATTTAAATGTATTATTAGTTAATAAGAGAATGAATGCGAATATTGAGGTCATGGCATAACTTTTTATCTTCATTTCGTTCACTTTAACGAATATTTTTTTCCAAAACTTATTAATTGTTTTTTCAGATGAAAAATTGTAGAATTTCTGGTCATGTTTTGGGTCGAATGCTTACATAACTCGCACAGCACTGCACTTGAACTTCAAATTTATGTTTAAATAATTAAAATTCTCACCAAAATCATTGAATCTCTAAAGTTGGATACTTGAATTAGGTTCTAGGTGCCCCTATCACTGATTTAAGAACTAAATTATTCATTTTTTAATATTGTAATCTGAGAAAGGTGACACATACACACACGCCCTCTTATAAAATATAGCACCCATTTAACAATAGTCTTAATAAATGCTAAGATTTACAATCGATACGTTCAAAACAACTCCTAAATAGTGCTGACTCGGGTAAAATTCAGTTCAATATCAAGATTATTTTCAAGACAATAAGTCTATTGAACCATGCGTTATTCAAATTCAGTTCATTTATTTTGACTCCGAATTGGAAGATATAAACAATCGATCGAATGATACAATCGTTGATCTGATTGTTCATTAAATGATAGAATAATTTGAAGCGTTTCGTCAGTTTAGCGCTCATTTTACTCGTTATTTAAGTTTACAGTGAATTTAAAGACCTTTCTATTAGTGTTTCTATATTTTGACGTCAATTGCAGTGAAATTTAGAAATTGATGACTCGTTGTCTAAATGCGGAAATAAAGTCTAATTATAAAAGAGCTGATACTTTCAAAAAGGAGACGCTTAGAAACGGTTCGGGGATCTGTTTCACTGAAAAATAATGTTTTAAAGCCTTATAAATAAGTATTTAATGTATTTGTTGCCAACTTTTGAGAGTTGCGAAACGTTTGCCGAATATTGTCTTGATCTTTTTGTTTGATTTTAGAGACCATTCGGTTGTTAACCCCTTTTCTTCTCCATCTCTCAATTGTTACTCTGTCTCCATTCATTCAAGACCTGAGCCTCGATTAGTGGGTGTTTTCTCTTTTTCTTCAATCACTTGAAAAGTCTTAAGATTTGTGACCAAAAAGAAATACAATGTTTTCGATACGTTGTCATTGATTTTAACTTTTTATTTAGCGAACAATTTTCACAACTTATGCATCACTTTCTACGTCTGATTATTCTGTTTTGTACTCAATGTTGTCATTCATAACATCTTTTTGTTATATAATTTGAAAATTCAGAGAAAATCTTTGTAAAAGTCGTGAACTTAAAGTGTTTTCTTCGCTAAAACCAGTTATTTTTGAAATATTATTTTTATGTAATATAACAACAAATGTATTCAAATTTGTTCCAAATATTGAATTTTATTTATTCTGGTTTTTGGGAACAATAAGTGTTTATTGTTTGGCTCTTTGATTACCACCTGTTCTACAGATATGATCTGTTGCCCAATGATATTAACCACTAATCAGCCCTTAAATAACAGATTCTTTTTATGTTAATATAACTAATATTTTGATTAAAGTGAAGATTAATAGTGAAATAAATGAAAACTATAGTGTAGTGTAAATGTGTTAACAAAACTTACAAGAATTGTGTTTTTGCTTATTGATCGATAAATTTAAACTTGAGTTCAGTTATATTCGGAGTATATTCTTGGAATAAATACAAACCCATTAATTTTGGAACCAATGCTCTAAAGTTTTTTAGTTCTGAAATAATTTATTGATTTCTATTCGTAGCTGAAAATGTCGTCCAATGAAGAGAAAGCAGTGATGGAAACGGAGGTATCGCCTGTTGTAAGTACTTCTAGTAGTGATCCTTTAAGTTCGCCAGAAGAAGACAAGTGTCTATTAACCCCTCTGTCGCTTGAGTTCGATCCGTTGAGTTGGAAGTTAGACGAGAATAAAAGCAATAACTGTAGTCCAGAGCACTGTTCGGCTACGGCTGCTCTACTCGACGATTCTGTCCAATCAAAAGACTTAATGAGTGACTCAGTCCTGTCTTGCGATTTATTAACAATGGATGACAATTGCGATCAAAATACTAATCATTTGAATGGAGAAAAATGTGGATTTAATGGACAACTGATTCAAGAGTTTGAGCCGACTTTGAACTGTGAATTTGAATCATATGTTTGGTCCACAGAACCGATTGTACAGCAAAACAATTTGATTAATTTGAATGCCGTTAATCACTGCGAAACTGATGTGACAATCGATAGTTCGTCCGTTTGTGTCGAACCAAATGGTTTGGAAAAGCAGTCGACTAATGAATGCCAAATCGCAAGTGTCGCTCAGTCTAACACTTTTAGTGAAGAGTCTACTAATCAAAGTATTTCGCTTATGTCTGAGCTCAGCGAACAAAGCGCTCACATCGACGGAACTGACCGTTTGTCGGGTGCCGTGGATGTGGACGTAATCGCGTCTAAATTGGCCAATGAATGTCTTTCAAACGCTTTGCATGAAAACGCTCTTCACTTACAAACAGATCAAACGCTTAACAGTTCTTCATCTCTGTCGGACTCATCTCTTTCAGACCATATGTCTAGTGATTCAGTTGTAAGTGTTTACAAACAATATTAATGCAATTCAATACCCGACTCGAACCCAAACGTATGCCCAAACCAGAGCTTTTATGTCTCAAATAACCATTTCCTCTGAAGTCTGATTGTTATTGAATTAACTATTTTTAATCGCAGTTTCGCAGAAAATGTAATATATAGTAATACCGTTGTGTGTAGACCCCCACCAACGCACTGAAAATAAAAAAAAATTGTTTATTATTACGGTAAAATTTGGTCCTATAGAAAAATCAATGTAAGAGAACCCTGGTAGTTTTGCATTTCTGTGTTTAAATCAATGTTAAGGTGTGCTCTGGGCCAAAGTGGGGCTAATTGTGCAGGAAATAATACGAATGTTCAATTGGTCAGATAGGCCTAGATGGATCTACATGTGTCTTTTCAAAGCTGATCTAAAGCACCCTTAAAACTGCAATTAGTGTTCTTGATAGTTAATCAATAGCTTGTTTAATTTCATATCAAATTGATTTTTATACACTTGAGTTGTAAACGGCTTTTGTATATTTAGGAGAGCACTCAAAGTGCCTCTCAATCCAGCAGTGGTTCCACCAGAAAGAAGAAAAACAGAAAGTCATCCAAAGGACAATCGTCAGCTCCAAAGACTCAGCCATCAGCATCGGTTCAATTGATTCCGCAACAGATTGACACTACACAAGCGAAGGTCAATTCAATTGAAGCGAACAACAAATCTGTTGATAATCTGGAAGACAATCAAATTCTCGAAACAAAGCCTGAGATCAACGGACGTCCGAAAAAATACGAAATGATTATAAGAGAGAATACTCCTCAAGAACTGCCTCCCGATGTCGTCAGATGTAAGTTAAATCGTTTAATTCTATTCACTAACACAACGAGAATAAAATGAACTAGTAACTCGTATTTTAACCGATTTTAATTTTTTAACCGAAATTTATTCAAAATATTGGAAAATGTATCAGACTTTTCATCCGTTAAGTGAATTACATTTAAATAACAGAAAATAGTAATTAGAAATTTGAGGCCAAATCAGTCCATAAACAAGTGGTGAATAATTTCCATTTGGTGTGACTCATAAGAGTTACTCAATTGACGTTTGCTCTTAATATGGGTCGGTTTGAGAGGGTCTGTGCTTTGAAGGCTCACCAATTTATCGGTTAACTGTTTAACAAATTATTCTATTTTTTAGAACTAAAAACATTTCTGTCGACAAATAAATATTATTTTAGAGCAGGGATGGCCAAGCTTTTCGGCTCTAGGGGGGGGTATAGAGGGTGGTTTTTGAAAATTTTTCTAGAGGGGTAGTTTTTTGAATTTGCCGCCAAAAAAACCGAAA
>JAQGCS010001210.1:0-15026 GCA_034702105.1 Fuscozetes fuscipes
GGGTCTAGGGTAGGGGTTTTTCAAAATTTTTCTAGAAGGGAGTCTAGGGTGGGGGGTTTTTTTAAATTTGCCGCCAAAAAGACCGAAAAAATTTGCCGCCTCGCTTCGCTCGGCACGTCGCTTCGCTACGCTCGGCGAAAAACTCAAAGGGGGGACCAAGGTAAAAAATTTGTCGCCTCGCTTCGCTCGGCGGTAAACACAAAGAGACGTAAGGTCCAAGCGCGAGCGAGGGGGGTATACCTGTAATGTTGAATTTTCGAAAAATTCTAGGGGGGGTTTTGCCAAATTTTCGACTCTAGGGGGGTTTTCGAGCAACCCCCCCCCCCCCTGGCCATCCCTGGACACAAAGCAAATTGAACGGAGACTTTTGCAGCGGTTTAGGGAAATGAGAATTTCTTGTTAATCATCAGTATATTTGGGTACAGTCTTTGGTTTGCACTCGAACCAACACTGTACAATGCTCTTTTTTGTTGACATGGCAACTATGATATAATCTCGGTAGATCTTGAGGAATTTGATGTTGTCATGTAAAAAAATGCGGAAAATCCTGCTAATATACAGAGTAAACTTTGTATTTCTGTTATTTTCAGTTCTTCAGCTCTTATACATGAGATCAAGCTTATATCATTGCTCACTCATATTCTTTATGTATCATTCCCATAGATTATTCAAGCTTTTGGAAAAACCAAGTTTAATGTGTCCGTTAGCAGGATTTTTCGATTTTTTTAAAGGATAATATCAGATACCTAGATTATATAATATATTACGCTTAATATAGAGCTTGCGCTATTCTTAGACAATAAATACATTGGATATCATTTTGTGAATCGCTATTTAATTGAAATCAATACTCAAAAAAGTAATTCAATTGGTTTTTCCACTGATTAGTGTTCAGACATTTTCTGATCATTTACTACATTTTTGGACCAATTTTCGAAATTTCTTAAGTAATTAGACCCAAAATGGACATAAAATGAACTGAGCTGGGTCATTAATGGCACAAAACTTCTTCCATTAAAAAATTTAACTTTTATTACAATTAAGAACTAAACCGAAGACATGGAAACCATTAAACTTTATTTCTTTTCTACTTTTGTTAGTTTTTCAAACACTTAGACAACAAAAATATGTTTTTGTTGGTTGAAGTCAGACAAAGGCATTGAATCAAATACATTGTAGTTGATTACCACAATTTGAGCAAGAATCATTCTTACAATAATGAATGTCAACCAATTTCAGGTCTAATGGCTGAGGAAATTAAAAAACATTTAAAATCTAAAAATAAATATTTTGATCGCAATATGACTGATCTACTCTTTTCAAAAGTGATAGTTTATGTGCTTCATTACATTGTTTTATCAAGCTAATGCAAACTTTATGGATTAATATATCCTGGAGATGACAGCCCTTCTAAAGTGATTTTATGATTCTATCTTCAAATGGGGACTCATTTTTCAGAAAAATCGCTCAACTTTTTAAAAAATGTGTTTCTAACAGTCATTAATCAAATATTTGAGCCTGCTACATTATTCATTGATGGAAATCATAAGATACAAAGAAATAATTCAATTTGAATGGCATTAAGACAGCGCTATATTTGAATACATCAGAAATTGTTATCTTTAAGTAGTTATTTGTGAAATAATAGAGTCATTTAAGTGATATTCTATCTGAAGGCTGTGTAGTGAATGTATGGCTAATATGTGACCGAAAAAGCCATTAACTATAGTATATTCAAATTCATTTGATAACTCATCAGTTGTGGGGAACCTCACGAGAGATCAGATAGTATTTGGCGATCCTTATAAAGCATTAGAACATGAGTTCTGAGGCAAAGCCAATGCTTTAATGCAATTATTTTTTATGGCCGACACACCAGAGAATCATAAGTGAACACAAATGTATGCATAAGTCAAATGAAATAAAGCCAATGAGATATCACTCATTCGATTCCCAACTTTTGTTTGCTTTGCGATCGCATTCACTCCAACTCTTATGTGCTTTCAAAGAGAAGTGCATTTTATTTTGCAAATGTCACACAATGTATGGAATGTGCTCTCATTCAGACCTTCAAATTTATTTTCTTTTCAAATAGATATCCGGGTTAATCAAGTTTTTCAATTAATTATCAAAATTGATTTGTTTTTCTGTTGAAAGAGAAAAAAGAGTATGGCTTTTAAAATGCAACCATCAATAATGATATTTGAAATCTTTGTTCAAACAATTTTTTCTGTCAAATGTCTAAACTCATAGTTGGAGATATTGATTGTTCGCTATAAATATAAGAATGGTTTTAAGTCGATAATAGGCTCATAAAACAGACACTAAATTTGTTTTGTTTCTAATAATTTATTTTACTTTACTTTTGAGTTAACAAACAATAATATACGAGACGTCCACTAAATATAGAGTCAACTTATGTTTGGAGATAACAAACTTTTAAAGGCTTTGGGCAATGAGTCCACGGCTTTTGTTTTGTTAGCAATCAGTGATTAGTTAAGATTTAAATACACCATTAATTCAGTGTATTCTGTTATCTGTCGACTAAACAACTCTGAGTTAATTTAAACGTGAGTTGAGTCGAGTCTTGCTTTTTGTCATTTGATCTAATGTTTAGAATAAAGAGATAGTCTTCTCCCGAGCTTTCAAAATAAGAGATTAACTGAGAGACTGAACGAACGGACAATAATTTTCAATTGCCTTATCTGAGACTCCAGTTGAGAATTGAGTAAAAAGTTGAGTTCACTGGAGTTGTGCGACAATTCAAATATGGATTCCCACTCAGATTTAGCTCTACTTTTAGCACAGTCTACCACTGCTTTTAGTTGTCTGAGAGGACATACATGAGATTGTCTGACACCGTTATTCCCGAAAGATTATCACATGTAATAGTGTTTCACTCAATTCACTGCATTTAATACTGTTATTCGTTTTCAAAAGAAATAGTACCAAATAGTAGTGCCGTTCACTTCGAGTCTCTAATAGTTTTCAATATATTCTTCAAAAACCAAATGAGTAATGCATTCGATGCTTAAAACGAAGCTTATTGTCGAAACTGATTCCACATTTTCTTTCTTGTTTCGGTCTCATCCATAATGGCTTTAACTACAGAATAATCCCTTTTTATTACTCAATTTGCAAGAGTGAAGAGTTTTCATTTTCAAAACTCAAAGTTCAGAAGTGATGTGAAATTTTGTTCAGTCATTTGTTTAAAGATCTATATTTCAATCAAAGAGCGCAGGGATGTAATAATAGTCAAATTTATTGATATATTATATCAAATGAAAAAAGCAAAATATCGATGAAGTTTTATGCCTTTTCAGCAAAATATCTATAAAAGTAAATCCAATAAAATAAAAGATAGAAAAGTGGAACAAATTTTCCTGAAATTTCTATCGTTTGGTAATATTTTTTTTTGCTTAACTCATAAAACAAAAATCAAATACTAGTCGATCGATGCGACCATTCATTATGTATCTGAATTCTTAGCTGTCGATGTATCTATGCCCTAGGACAGTCTCGCACCCTGCCTGATATTCTGTGTCGATTCGTCTTGCAGCCATTTATTCGTATTTCGGTCCATGTTAATTTTGATTCGCCTTTGGTTTGATTTGAACTCTATTTTTTGCGGAACTTTACTCTTATTTTGAGAACTAATTTCAAAGCATTTAAATCTCAGTCATTACTGAAGAACTGCTTTTTTATTCAAATTTAAGATAATTTATAGTTAGAATTGTGTGGACATAAAAGAATAAATTAAGTCTGAATAATAACAATTCTAATTAACTTATATGCAAATCAATGTCTCGAGCCTTCAATCTTTTGCCTTATGCAAAGTAGTGAAGGCTTCTCCTAATCTCATGCAACAACATTTTGCATCATTTAAGTAAAGCTCTGACTATTTCATTAAAAACTGTATCGAAATGTTTAATCATTTCTTATTTTTGTCTTATAGTACAAACGTTGACATTCCTCACATTTAAACTCTTGTGGAATAATTATTTGCACTTCACTCCAATGTTTTCATTGATAAAAGTGCAAGTTACTGTATTTAATATCAGTAAAAGTCAGGCGACGAAAAAAATTAATTAAATTAATTGCGATATCATTAGACTTTTTTAAACAATATATTTTTCACACAAATGTATATTTGCCCAAACGTTCAGATAAGAGTTCAATAGTATTTGTAATTAATTTTTATTATCATGTTTCTTTACATTATTTCAATTCAGTGAAGAGTAAAAATATCCAATTAATGTGACATTTGTTGCATCGATTATATTTCCGCTTCACTCGCTTTTAATTGAATACAAAAAAGTATTGTAATTAATGATCTTTTATTGTAATTACACTTCTCTTCTATTGAATACCAGAGTTATTACTTTAATTGATTTAATTTAGAAATTCATTGGAATTGTTCAAATATTTTACTTGCTGCATACAATAGCTATTCATCATTTATTTCTTATCTTCAGATATTATGTGTAAATTAGCATTTTTCCAAAAAAATACCCTTCGTAATGTAAATAAATCTTCATTATTCAGGTTATTATTTTACTACACTTGAATCGATATTTTACATATAATTTGAAATAATCTTGTTGAATATTTTCTGTAGCAAAATAAATAAAGTAATGATTTTGTTTTCCATTACATTAGAGTAAACCCAAAAATTGTTTCTTATAAGTAAAAGATACGGAATTATTCAAAATATTATTCAAATTATAATATTTCAAAGAATATTTTTGAATATTTTCATTGAATAGAGCAAAAATTGAGCTAAAAATGACGGATTTTTTTAAGAGTTTTTCTAATCCAAATTTTTTGCTGAATAAACAATTTTGAAAAAAGAAATTTTATACAATTTTATACTATGTGAATTTACTTTAAATAATAACTATTTATATGTTTCAGGTGAACGTGGACTGGGAGCTGAGTGAAGCGGTCTGTGATCTATACATTGCAATCGATGTTATTTGTAGTACGGCCTCTATTTTTAATTTGGTTGCCATCAGTTTCGACAGGTATTCACTTCTTCTCTCTTTCTTATGTGTAAATAGAACTCAATTTTAGCCTTTCTTTTATTACTGGTATTTGTGTTTCGATTGTGTGTCAAACCGTCAAAACTGTTTCGCTTATGAGTATAAAAATCAATTAGATTTCAATTTTGTCGGATTCAATGCAACACTGTTTTGACGACATGTTCTTCCAAAGAGTGGTCAGAATAGCGTATCAGATGACACAAACTGCTAACGAGTGCGATATGCAGTTTATTTGTTAGATTCCACTTAATATTTGGTTTATTCTGTGCTCACAGTATTTAATAGAAACCGATGCCAGACATAGAACTCATGTCATCCACAGCTCTGAAATACTCATGAATTTGCTTTCATTGGATACAAAACATATTCGTAGCCAACATTTATTCGGAAGCATAAGTATTAGTGAATAAATATGAGGTTGGTCAATTTGATCGCTCACTATCTCTGCTCTAAGAAAACAATTACAGATAACAAAGTCATACTTGAATTGAATATTCTATCCTCAGAATAAACATTAAAAATAAAATGAGTGAAACAAATATTATTTCGTAATGAGTGAAACTAAACCTATTTTGAACACAACTCTGGGGATTATTGGAGATAATTCTCAATTTAAAAACTAACCCTCGAAAGTGTGTCAAAAACATCATTTATTAAACGGGTGTCGAAATTAAATTTCATTTTTTGTTATTTTCCAATTTTTATGCCATTTTCTGATCGTGAAAAACAATGATAGCCAAGGTGATTTAACCCCTCTATTTTCTATGAGCTAATTAATAGTGATATGCCCATCTTGGATATCATCAAATCTAGAATAAAGGCGTTGCAAATCTAAGCAGTGAAAAGTTATAATGAGTTTACCCTTTCCGATATGGACTAAAAATTTGAGTGACGCCCTTTCAACACCTGCTTTAATATTGAAAACTCTCGCCATAGGTATAGATTTGCATTCTCCTAGTATCACTTATCTTTTAGCCTACTCGTATATAAAAGCATCTGAAGATAAACATGAACATTTGTTTATTCTTTAAATTTAGTCGTAAACAACAAAAATATTTACATTTAGAGAATTGGGGTTTTGTTACGAAATGTTTAAACAAATATTAACGAATTGATTGTCTCGTATATTGAAAAACGAGTCAATAAATAGAATTAACACAAATGAGATGATAATGATAAAGAAAATCAGATTTGCATGGATCGTTCTTTAGCTGCTCATTATTACTCTTGCGAAGCTAATCTATTTTCAGTTCATTTTCACTAATATTCATAATACTGTTGAGTTAAAGCCGTTTCCCATTCAAACAAATTCTATTATAAACTCAATACAATGTAAGACAGAGATTGAAAAAATGCAGAACTAATCACATGATAATTAATTTTTTCGAATCTTATTACGTATACAAATAGACTTTTGAATTATAGAAGACTGGATTCGTTACGACAATACCTCGAATCATCTTTTGTCAAACTTCTCATTCGGTTGTGTTAACGATTGAGACAAAAAGAGAGTGTTATTAAAATAAGTGATCGTTATTTCAGTCCTACTATTGAATCCATTTAGTGATTACAAAGGAAACAATAAAAAAGTTAGTCAGCATTCGCTTAAGTAGTCTCGCCATTCAATATTCGCTTCTATTTCTGACTTTCTAGGCCTAAGTTAATGATCTAAACTTTCACTCAAATTATCTCGGAATTACTTGCAAGAGCATTTTAAACAAGTATTGTGTGAGAAAAAAATTGATTAAAAATGTTAATTTCGATTTCAAAAAGTACTTCACTTCACAAATAACTAAAACTTAGGAGAATTTTAATGAAACGAATTGTGTTTTGGCTTTTGTTTAATATTTTTCTCTTTATTTTCCTCCGAATCCTTTCGCATATATTAGAACTAAGTTTTCTTTAATTTAATGATAAGTTTATCGTATTGTTTGACCTAGGGCATTTCTATCAAAAAATCGAAGGGAAAATTTTGGAAATGCATTCAAGTTTTGCGTAAAATGTGTTTTTGTGGAGTCGTTGCCAATCATTTATTTAATGATATTTGAAGACCGCCTCAAATCTCAATACCTTTCGAAGCAATGAATAAGAAAAAGCGTCAAATTTCCACTTCTTTTGCCAAATATATTATTTGCTCACAATTTCAAAAAAGCATTTGAATCGAACATATATTGAGGAAAGACATCATAGGTGTTGATATTATGTCATTATTGACAAATATGACAATATTTATATTGGCCTCTCTTAAGCTCATGAGTTTTCAGACGATATTTCTTTTTTCCCATTTGAGAAATAGAATGATTTCGGGGCTAATAATCGATAAAATGGAGAATATGTTGAAAGAAATTCTAATTTATTTTGTTTTGAGAGTCCGTCCGATTGCGGTCTAATGGATATACAGACCAATAATGTGTATAAACATTACGACACATAAAAAGATATTTTCTGTTGAAAATCACTTTTTCTAATCCCGAAGACATCAATCATTGTATAAAACAATTTTTCAGAAAAAATCAGATATTCCTCGAATTTATGGGTTTTGCGAATACAGTCAAAACTCTTTTCTAAATCTTAGTGTTTCGTATAAATTGTGTTCTCTTCAAAGTAAGTCTAAATTTGTTATATACGGTGAACTTGACATTTATAATTTCCCAAATCACCAAGAGAACATGTTTAGTGTCAAAGTTTTAATTACTTTGGTGCGAATCGAATGTGCTCCAGTGTAATTGTACGATTGACTAAAAAACTAGTGGAACATGTTTGCAAGGGACATCTTGTTCCTAAGAGGGTTCAAAGGCTAGGTTGTGTCGGTATCCCTGATTGACAGCTAAAAGCCTCTGCGATGCAATCGAAATGTCAGAGACTGACCATCAATTCGATTGTGTGTAAGAGTCGTATACTTGCATTGCTTTTCTATTTCAGAACTACTTAACCATAAAATGAATGTTTTCTTAGAATTTGAAGTTTTATATCAATATCGTTATGTTTTTTTAGTATTTCTCTAATCAATCAAAACTGTGTTATAAAAGTGGATTCAGTGTAAGTGTGCACTACTTTGTGTATATGTGAGCCAAACAAATGGATGTGCAGTCTGTTAACAATACGAGCCTCTCATAACTCACAATAAAATTTCATTTTTATTATTTATAGTCAGAGCAAAAAAAGTGTTTTATATTTGAAAGCAAACACTTGTCGAGAAAATACAACAGCCCTACCATTCCTAACATAATGTCTTATTCACTATTTTTACCCAAAATTGTATGAAATGAAAAGTTTTGTATATAAAGAGAAACAAAAAAATTGAGTTCTTATTCAACTCTCAAACAAATGTTTAGAACAAAACTAATGAGAAAAATATATTGACTTTTGTTAACAGATATATTGCAGTAACGCATCCCATCTTCTATTCCAAACACAAGAACGACAAAAGAGTTGTTTTCACCATTGGTTTGGTCTGGATTTGTTCTGCTGGTGTCGGACTACCCATCGTTTTAGGTCAGCCTCTTATAAGTGATGAATGAGTTTCTTAAGCATTTGTATTACTTGCAATTCAGGTGCCAATACAAGTCCGGAACGGATTCCAGAGCTGTGCATATTCTACAATTCCAATTTCATTATCTATTCGTCATTATGGTCATTTTACGTTCCATGTGTAATCATGGTAATTCTCTACTACAAAATATTCAAAGCCATTCACGATAGGGCTAAAAAGGCGATCGGAAGCCGCAAAACATATTCTTCGAGCACTTCAGTAGCGGTCAAATCCGCACAAGTAATCGAAAATATATCTCAAACCAAACGACTTCGTGAAGAAATTAAAGCGACGGTCGACAGCGGAAAGCCGTCCATTAATAACAGACTAAAGGCTAAACTGCCGCTCATTACAGAAACCGATGTCATAACCAATACTGGCAGTGGTGGCAGTCATGATGAAGATGAAGACGAGGAAGACAAAGATGAGATGGAAATGGTTGAGTGTCACGTCATTAAGAACAAGAGGGCAGAAGACGACTATAAAAGTGGTGGAAAACCGGCGAAGCATAACAAAAATGTAGTGGTTTTGCAGAGTCCTATTGAGGTTGAAGTGACGGTCGGCCCAAATGGTAATACAAATAATACCGATTCCGGTTATGCCCCTTCACATATTGAAGAATGTTCTCAATTTTGTCTTCAAAACCCAAACATAGACTCCCCGACCGATAAGACATCAGTCAATACGAACAAATCAGACGCCGCTGTCGTACTCGTCGTACAGAACATTAATAAAAACGGAAACATAAGCACAGCTCAAATGTCCACTTCCTCTACGTCTCCGAATCCGGGACAGAATCATATTCATCATCAAAAACATAGCGACAGTGTTTCGCACTCCGGCTCCACCACCGGTTCAACCGGTGGCGCTCACCCTGCTCATAGACCCGCCAAGAAAAAGTCCAGATTCAATTTAGGGCGAAAAAACAAAAGCACCCGAAAAAAGCGCGAAAAGGCGTCCGCAAAAAGGGAGAGGAAGGCCACAAAAACACTCGCAATTGTTTTAGGTTTGATATTATTTGTTTGCAAATTTAGTTAATTTAAATAGTTCAATTTAGTCAATCAAACTATACATTGAAGGCCATATGTTTGCGTTGAATACTCTAATTATTTGGTAGAATTTGATTGGTTGCCATCTAATCATCTTCTTTGTAATGTCGGTCTCAATGATAGTTCATTTGTTTTTAGTCTAACTCTCTATTTGTAACAATTAGTTGTCTGAATGTGTTATTCGATACTTGGAATCGCTATTTATATCAATTGTGTCAACAGTTGTGTCAATCATTAATGACTTGAATAACAACCGAATCATTGTCTCAATACTCAGATGTAATCCCATCTGATCTCTAATTTTTTCTTCTCATTTCCATTTATATCTATTCACTCAGTTTTATGTCTTTTCCATTCAGACATTTGACGAAACTCTTGAACTCTGACTCTTTTTTTTTATTAAATTGAGTCTCAGTCACAGCATTTCCAGTATTTCCTTTTCTCAATAATCTTAAGCCTTTTCAATACAATTGAGAACTTTTTTTTATTTTGGTCCGACTTATGCTGTACTCATAGTATTGCTTTCACATCATTTGATGGATGAGAAAGGATTTCAATAAGAATAGACTCTGGTTATTGAATTGTTTGATACAATCTTTGATATTTGAAAGCATTCATTAATTCATGAATCAAAATATTCATTCGAACAGAAGTCAAAAACGCATTTATTCAATCAGTTTATTCAAGTGAACTAGGCTTAAATCCTTGTTATAATACGTGAAAATAAATCTTTTTAATTACTTACGTCTTTCGATTAAAGCAAATGAGTATATTCTGAAAAATCACTTTGAAATCCAGGAAAACAATAGAAACAAAGCTTTTGTTCCAAAGTTTTTAAATGATTTCTTTGTCGACAAAACTTTTCGAATGAATTTTTAGTTAAAATACATTACATTTCTGACAATAATGTCCTCAATTTGTTAGACTTCGTGCAAATGTTATTCCCTTATTGTAGTCGACATTTCATTTTGCTTTTAACACATTTCATATCTTTTCGCGAATTAATATTTTTTATTTATTTTACATACATTTTGAGATTAAAACAAAATTCAATTAAAAAGATACTAATTTTTTTATTCGCAACAAATTGTTTCGTTTCTTTACCTAATATGCGTTTGACAGTACACAGCTTGTGGAGTTTACCAGGATTAATCCATAATTTACTATTTTTTAGGTGTTTTTCTTCTTTGTTGGACTCCATTCTTCAGGTAATACATATTCTGATCATTTTATTCAATTATTTGAGTAAATATTAATTCAGTTTTTTCTCTTTGTTTGAATTTTCAATTTGGTTTTCAATTGAATCTATGAATTTGGGTCATAAATGACAAATCCTTAAAAGCTCTGATAAAATTGCGATAAAAGTAATTTGCAAAAAATATTGAGTTCGAGGAATCTCTTCTATTTTTAACCTGTATTTAAATATTCAAATTCTGTTCATTTAATTCTTAGACCGTTTCAAAAAATATATATATAATTAAGTGAAGACAAATTTAATTTGGAAGCGCCCACAGCTTATTATACGTAGACTTCTATTAAATAATCATTTCATTGAGAAATTTGTGAGAATACAGTTCGATGGAAGTGAGTCCTGACTATTGCACACAATTGCAGACAATGCGCCCGATTCTAGTTATTCGACTTCTCTGTTGTCTTAAGCCGTCGTCAGATTGAGTTTCGCCAAAACTTTTGGCTTTTATTTCAATTAATTATTTACAAACAGAACACGTCTTAGAACTGAATCCCAAACAAGAATCCGAACCATTTTTGAGACAACAGTTTTAATTAAATTTGAGGACATATTTGATTAAATTTTTTTCAAAATTTATTTAATTTTAAAATTTTAATCAATCCTTAGGTTTAAAGCACTTAAACTTTAATTAAAATTAAATGAGAAAATTATTCATGCTTATTTTGATAATTAATATTTTAATTGACTTATGAATAATTTGTTGAATTTATGTTTCAGTTGCAATATTTTAGACGCCATTTGTATAAAATTAGACGAAAACGATTTCATCAAAACTGATTGTAGGCCAGGAATGACGGCTTTTCTATTGACCACTTGGCTCGGATACATGAATAGCTGTAAGTACAATACAGTAAAATACAGTACAATACACTACTCAACTACTCCCACGTCTAACCCCTTCACAAACTGGATTTTATTGTTATTCTCTTCAATTATTCAAACTTCAGTCGAATTTGCTTTCAATTGAACGAAGAAATACCCGAAAATAGATTATTGTGTGAAAGAGACGATTACTCGGAATAAAAGTCAATTAATGATATTTGATTCACACATTAAATGTTTAATTATTTGACTCCTGAGTACTATTGGTATCCACTTTCGTAAATATAAACCCATTTAATACCAAAGAGAGAACACAAGTCTACGACTACTCAATGTTTGCCGAAGTCGTCAATTATTTGCGGAAAAGCAATCAAAATAATAGCGATATTTTCGTTTAAGTCAATTATCATTGCATTTATCGTTTAGTTTTCAGAGCTATTCATCCATTTTTTAGACCGAATTTCGAGAAATCAATTACTCTCTGCATTTCCAGTTTTACCAGGAATTCAATTATCATTCGTTTCTTTGAATAAATTCATTCACTGAATACTGTATTATATTAGGGATTGAGAGTCAAATGTAACAGTTGTCAGCTTTTTGTAGATATTTCCCCATAAAAGACAAATGAGTTTTCTGAGCAAATATTGCATATTGAAAGTGCCACAGAATACACCATCATCATTCATTAAAAGTTTTGCCGCAATTTCCCTTTCAAAGAATCATATTTACTCTTGAATTTGGATTTATTTAGAACCTGTTTATTTATTTTTTTAATTTAATCAATTAAAAGTTTGCCAGTTTCAATTATGTTTAATATATTTTGCTAAAAATTGAATTTTAAATCATTTGATAAAATTCTTCTTTTTTATCTTATTAGGTGCCAACCCATTGATTTACACCATTTTTAACCCAGGTAAGTCGTAAAAGTAGATAAAACATTGTTGAAAAATTGAACCATTTATGAATTAAATGTTAAATTATTTACAGAATTCCGAAAAGCTTTTCGAAAGATTTTACAGCAAATATTTTAAATATTTCAAAACTCAATTCATTGTAAAAATTCATTTTAGAAATTAATTATAAGTTTAAAACAGATTTTCGAACAAAAGATGTTATTCTTATCATTAATTTATTTGAAATAAAATTCTAATTTTTATTAAAAATTTCTTTTTTTCGTTTTTACTTCGAAAACACATATCGAAAGAAATTAAAGCATAAAATAGAAGAACTGATGGCACAGAACTCCATCTAAAGAGCACTTCTGGCAGACAATTGGCACAACATCTCTAATGAATAGCAATAATTTAATAGTTGTATACCGTTTCGCAGAAACCTATCTGACCAAATCTCATATCGCAAATTTCACCTCATTTATACATATGACTTATTTCGAGTTTCCACTACATTTATGATAGTATATATTTTTGTCATTCAACGCACTCACCCATCCGGCTCACTCACTCGTCCACCCCGTCCCTCGGGGAGGGACGGGGTGGACGAGTGAGGGAGAGTTTGTCTAGGCCTATGGATCTGCCTGAGCTCAAATCAAGTTGAAGGTATTCCTATGGCCTAAGCGGAGATACCTAAGGAACTAATAATAAAAATATGGGAACATCCTTGGGTGAATTGAGAGAAAAAAATAATTTTTGGTCATAATTGTAGCGTCTATTACTTTGATCAAAAACTTGTTTTTAATGAGGAATAGTCAAGCTGATTGACATAAAGGGTAGGATTTTACCAAAAAAAATCATTCCTCAAATACTAGAGGGAGAAAGAAAGGCGTAAAATGGCTAAAAAGAAAATTGTTATTTTGTCCCTAAATTGGCACTAGTGAGGTTTAATTTCATTTAAATTAACTTAATTTAGTGTCTTTTTTGATATGATTTTTTTTATGTCTAGCAAAAACTCCTGAGATTTTTGCTAGAATTTTCCAGGTTAGAAAGTGGAGTGCTGAACTAGCTCTTTTGGAGATGCCTGTTTTAATACTAGATAAGGTTAAGAATTTTTTATGATTTTGTACTATCGAAAAAACATTTCAAATCCTTCGCCAAATGGTTTAAAACATTGTTCAATCATTTTCGGCTAATTGGCACAAAAGTTAATCTGTATTAATGCAGATTAGCTCTTGGCGAAACAAAAATTCACCAATTGGGAATCTGCCAAATGGGAGCATGCCAAATTGATGGCCAAATGCGCTACTTTTGCAAAACCAACTATACTTGCAGTTCGTGAAATGACTCTTAAAGAATAGAAACTCAAATGAAGGTTACCTAGGGCAATATTTCGCACTTGACATGCAATCATAAATAAAATTGTATTATCCAACGAAGTATGGTCAGGAATTTCTCTTCTTAGTCTTGTGTCTGAATATTTGCAATTTTCTAAATTGTATGTTCGTGGATAATACCCTTGAAATTTCTCATTTAGTTTTCAAGAGCTGTACAAATGAAAAAGTATTGGAATCTGTGGACTCAAATATTAAGAGAAATGTAATTTTTACTCCACTGTCATATTCAGATATTTTTCAATTGATATAGTTTTGTATGTTTTGAATGAATGTTGAGAACACCAGTGTCTCACTGAAGAGCTTCCAAATTAAATATTTGCCTCAAAATAAGTTCAAATGAAAACTATTTTTCTCTTATTTCAAATGTTTCTAAACTTTAAATTGAATGAAATGAAAGCCGAGAGAAGTGAACGGAATATATAACTATTTGTTATGAAAAACTTCATTTATATTCATATTTGAGGAAATATTATGTGATTTTTCAAAACGACTGTATTTTGATTTATAGTAAATGTAAAGTCATTTGAAGGCATAATAATTCCTATTGTTTTCCTCTGAATTCCACAACAAATCCGGGCTTTTATTGCTTGAAAACCAAGGAGTCATCAATTTTTTCGTTATTACTCTATGTTTTCGGATAAATATATTCAATGATTACAACTATATTTTTGAATTTATAGTCTGTGTTTGGCAATTAAAAATAGGAAATTAAGGCACTCTATCAAAACATATTATACAAGTCATACAAATAAACCATTTTCTCAAAGATTTCTAAAGTTTAAGCCTCTATTAAAGCTGATCACAAAATCTGAATAATAGGTTTGTATTTCTATGATATTTGGCACTCAATGCAATCCTTAATATTAAAATTCATTCATATAATGAAATTTTTAAATCATACAATTCGTACATTTTTTCTCTTTTCTTATTTCTAATAAGAACTTTGAATTCACTCCAATTTTTCATTTTTCAATCATTTACATAAAAGGGTCTGAATTAGAGAGAGAGAGAGAGAGAGAGAGAGAGAGAGAGAGAGAGAGAG
>JAQGCS010001211.1:0-15023 GCA_034702105.1 Fuscozetes fuscipes
AATGATTACTAATCATTAGTGATGCCATTTGATGGCATTCGTGCAATGAAAAAGTCTCTCTCTCTCTCTCTCTCTCTCTCTCTCTCTCTCTCTCTCTCTCTAATTTTGACAATTATTGAGAACTAAGTGAACTGGGGCTCAACCCAATTCTTTGTTTATTTTAATGTTTTTGTGTGCTTTGAGTACTTTGTTGTTGATCTTCGCTTTTCAAACAGAGGACTATATATATATGGCTCAGAGTCTCAAAGTTTGAGATTAACTCAAATCTTAGTCTGAAGGAAAGGAAGAGATCGCAAAAATGATGGCATCAGTGATTCGCTTCGAGTGTTTGCCTGCCTTTCATTGAAAGCTTCGATTCATTATTGAAAGAATGGAAACAAATAAAAAGAGAATGGATTGCGAGTGAATCCACTATTGAGATAATGTCTAATTGGTGGTGCGCTGATGAGGCGCCACAATGACTACAAGTCAATGTGGATAACCTATGGAACGTATGAATACATATGGTATATACCGGTTCTATTGGTTTCCTCGTTTACAGAGCGGACGACCAGTTTTTCATATAAACTGAAGCAAAGCCTCTTTTTTTCTTTCTTCGTATAAATACAACTCACAGACGCTTTTGCCAAACGGTCAGAGAATTGTGATTATTACTAAAATATAGTTTTTATTGATGGCCTCTTCTTCTGCATAACCAAAAAGAGACAGCACTGGCTCGGCGTCAGAAATAGCCTTCAGCTCATTATTACACAACCGCTTACTATTCAGTGCTCGTACTCAACACCGGCTTCGGAGAAACACAACAAAACACAAACTCTACTGAAATCGTATTACAGTGTATATGGGATGTCACTTATGCTGAGCGCAGGAAAAAAGTCGACTGAATTATTAAACAATAAAATTTTTAAATTAAGGCTCAAAAAATAGCTGCAAAAAGAGGAAAAAGAGCTGAACTTTTGGTCAATGAGCTCATAAATAATTTTATTATCATTTTGAGGATCAGTTAATCAATTATAATCAAATCGATCTTTACTTTACACAAATATTTTTCCCTATCAGTCATTTCGAAGCAAAAATGGAATAAATTACTCAATTTTGTAATCAAGTGCTGAAAAATCTCAAAAACCAAATCATTTAATCGCCAAACAAATCGATGATTCAGTGATAAGAATAATAATTGTGTGCAAAATGGTATCCATTTTTGACTATCATTTGTGTCAGAATCAAAAGTTATTTCAATGAAATGAATCGATAACTGAATTGATTGTGTTTTACGCCAATGACTAAAGTGTTTGTCATCATTTCCATAATAAGACAATAGCTCTAAACAGTGATAACTAATTGAATCGATAATCAAATCGATCGGAATTTGTGGTGAATTTCGTGTTCACAACTAATAGAATAATAAATCGGAGTCAACTGTAAGGCATCCCCGACACTACCCCAAGAAAAAGAAGGAATATATTTGTAAAGTAGACACAAATGGATAGGAATACAAAAACATTTTTTCAGTTTCGGAGGTTCTTATATTTTAGTGAATGCATTGCACGCAATGGAGAGAACAGAACAGATATAAAGAGCGCAACCATTAGTGGCAATGTGTGCGCAAATGCTGTGATCGGACACAAAAATTGCAGATTATTTTGGGAATAGTTGTAATCAATAAAAAGGTTCGCAAAACAAGAGTTCGGCACTGAATGCGAAAAAGCAGGAAAGGAGTCAACTGAGAGCCAGAGTCAGCTGATTCGCATCGGTTCGACTCTGTCTTCCCTGAGCTGACAGCAGTTTTCGCTTCCTCTTCACCATTGAGTTCGACAATAAACTCGTTATACAGTCATTCAGTTTGTCTTTAATTTGTGGCATAAATTGAGTCTTCACTTGTTTGTCACAAATACATAAATATTCGCTCAGCTCTTCAAAAAAGAGTCGACCGATTGCTCTCTTCTATCCTCTGATAGCATTTTATTCTTATTTAAAGAGAACAGGAATATAAACAAAACCCAAAACAAACTGACAAAACAGCGCAGAAGACTATAATTTTTGCTGACATTCATCTGTTTCTATGCGTTCTTTCTCTGGACAATCACTGCGTGGATAACAAAACCAAATGTGAATAACTTTATAAATAAATAGCAAAACATCTGCATATATAACACATAACTAATGCATAACCAAAATACACAACAAATAATAATAATAATATAGTATAATATTTATCCTTTTATTCTCTTCCATTGAATGCGAGAAACATAACACATAAAGTGGTGTTACAATTGTTGTGCCTTTAATTCCGGTCAAAAACCAAAATTCAAACAAAGGTTAAGCATAAAAACAGGTGAAATCAAAAGCATTATGAAATTCGAGGCGAAACTCAACCCTTGCCTTACAAACTCGATTGAGTTTAATTAGATTCAGAGTAAACAAGGTTTCAAATCAAATTAAATGTTCACTTTTTGTTAAACTCAATGAAAAGCTATGTTTTGAAACATATGATGAAATTAAAAGATTCAAATCAAAGTTAATATCGATATTTTATTATCGTTCAATTAATTTCTCCATCATTGAGATGACTAATTAAAAGTTTAACCTTGTACAATCCCACTTAATCAAAATTGAATTCTCGATTTTTCCCAGCCCCAACATTGAACTAGAAGGAAATTTTGAGTTAAATTGCCATCCTTAATTTCACGTATTTGGCACTAAATGTGTTCAATTCCAACCTTAACAATCCTGAACACAATTTTTGCTTTTATTCGAGCATTTAGTCAAATAAACAGTTATTAGACTTATTAGACAAAAGCCAGAGAAAAAAGTAAAATAATGTCTAATATTATGTATAATATATTTGTATATTCGGCGACCGATTGACAGCTGAAATAATATTTACATTTAATCTAATGTTAAGTTCATTTCTATTGATTCAGTATTGAAATTACAGTTCAATAATAGAATTTAAATTCTCGATTTAGAGGTTATTTTGGTCATAAAAATAAATGAATACTCGGAGTCCATAATAAAAATCTGATCGTTTACACAGACAGAGAATATACTTGTTTTGAAAAAAGAAGAGAAAAAATATTCTTGAATTCAAATCTATGATTGAGAATAATTTTATTCGAAATTTTAATAATTTTAATCGTATAGAATGTATGGATCTGCACACACATCACACATGACATTGAAGTCAAGGTATTATTTGATGTATTATTTAGATGTGATAATTAAAAATTTGATTAATAATAGTTCAGTTGTAATATTATTTGGCTTTTCTTTCTTCGCAAAACTAAAAAAATACCGGTAATAATAAAGTGAAGTAATATGACGTCTATTATAGCCAATGGAAGTGTTTGGGCGCTGGTATTAACTGTGCGTTAAGTATCGTTGAAGGACATCAACTAAATTTTCTCTGATATTAATAGCGTTTTGACTAAATTATGATTTTGTGGAAGTAATGGAAGTAATGCTTAATTGAGAAAATGTTTGCGAAACCATTCAAATAGTAGTACAATCAGTGGTGGGTTTAGGGATGACTTTGAGTCGATTCCGAACAACAGCTGCGAAAGTCAGAGCTGAGAGGAAGGCCGAAGCCGGCAAGAAGTTGACCTCGAATTGTATGTTTGCCGGCTCTCCGGTTTGTCGACAAGTCTTACACCACATATGAAACACTATCATAACTGGTATTTCTAACCAATACTAGTAAACAGCATTGAAAGCAAAGCTCTTTAAGGACGCTCTCGTATAACATACTGTATATATGGCACTCGTATGTCAAGTTTGCTTCACCAGCAGTCAGACCCACCGCACAAGATATCTAACGGGCGTCGCCCACCATTAGCTGCCATTTTTTAGCTCTAAACACAGTCATAAGCGTTGGCCCTATTTTTCTGTTCCAATGGCGAAACAAGTGGTATATCAGGTTTTCCTTGAGATACAAGTGTCCAACAATATTACCATTCCTTCGGTTTTGAGTTCTCAACAAAAGAGAAGTAACGAAATAAAGAATTTTTTTCGTACTTCATATCAATTATTACTAATGTTGAGAATTTGGTTCACTATATTCGCACTTCACTCAAACACTAATAATTATAATTAAACTCGAATTAGTTGTTCATAAAAACAAAGGTTTAAATATTTCTTGTGATCTAACGGAGCATTAAATATAGAACTTGTTTTTTCTTCAGCTCTTTCGCTGATTTCTAAGTAATTAGTTGTGAGAATCAGTCGCTTAAATGCAAACTACAAACTAAACACTGTTTGCGAGAATATTATGCACAGAATATATAAGGCATACAGTATTGCAAGTGTTGGCAAAAATATAATATACAAAACCGAAGCCAAAGTCTTATCCCTAAAAGCGGAAGAGAAAGTAGTCTTACATTTAGTCCTCTCTTCAATAATCGTATGTTTTTTACTGCTTTACACAAGAATTGCTTTTTTCTCTCGACTCAACTCTTTTTGTGTTCATTTTTCAGACAATATTAATAATAATTTATATGAATTTGAAAAACAAAAGAGCAGAACAGCAAACACTCTGTAATTAAAGGAAACTCTAGTTTTACTACTGTATTGATATTCAGTTCAGTTAAAAAAAATAACAGAATATATAAAAACCAACAAAAGTAGAAAATAATAGTTTACAGTGTGATTGCGAGCACTGGTTTTTGGTTATGCTGTTCCTCTGAATATAATTCAGGTTTTAAAATACAAAAAAATGGCATAAAATATGGAAAATAATACCAAATGAAAAAACTATTGAAATCTAATAAAATGAACGTACAATGGATTGTATGGACCGAAGCGTAACATTATTTGTATTTTATTTACACTTAATTTTATATTTTATTTTCAATTCCTTTGAAATTAGGACAAACATTAGTGGATCCCAGACTTTGAATCCCATTTTGAAACACAATATTACTAACAAACTAACCATTCAAGTATTAAAAAAAATTACTAAACAACACACTGTTATGTTAAACAAGACTATAATTTTGAAGAAACCTTTTCTCCCATTTAATTATTCAAAGAAAAAATTGGGAAATTTATGAAAATTCAAGAAGAAATTAATATATATTAAAAGAGAAGGCAATTAACGTAATGATTCGTTCGGCGAAGAAAAAAATTATTACCTCTCACAAACTCAAATGTATTTCTTTCTTGAATTCAGTTTTTTTAATTTTTAGATTTTTTCTTTTCTCCGTTGGATTTTAACAAACAATTTGAACTTAAATTACAAGACTTGAGAAAAATGTAATGTTTTGGCTCTAAAAACATTTAGTAAAACAGATTCTGATTAAAAACATAATTAACACACTTATGTTTTCCCTTTTATTGTCATTACATTTCTCTCATTTCCAAACACAACACTTCACTTCACCCTTCAGTTGATGTGTTCACCAATTTTTAATGTCTTATAGAAGAGAAGAATAGTATTTAAAGCAAACATTTGAGAGAAATGCAAAAAATGACTGAATTATGTCATTCATGCAATGCTTTTGATTAACTTAGATTTCGAAACAGACCTCAACTCAAAAACCTTAGGGATTATAATAATATGGGAAGAAATGAAAAATTAGTTATTGTTCTCATAGTATTGCCATTGAATTGCAATCAAAACAATGATAGTCTTCGCTAAGCATTCATTAAATTTATGAGAAAAACACTCAAATCTAGTATTGATTCGAATGAATAGTAAATTATAATAAAATGCAAAACAAAACAAAAATTTGAATAATAAATGAGTCCTTACTTCTGAACAATAGGGACGTCAATGTGTGAACTCATGGATGAGTTGGACACCGATGACGACATGGATGAAGTACGGCGACGAATAGGTGGGTCTGTCTGTCCCTCTGCCACCTTTGAATAGTCGGTATCGATCTCTTGAAGTCGGGCGGACTTACGGCTCTCCAGAAGTCTTATCTCTTCTAACCTTCGCTTAACTTTAGTCGGCGTCTGACTTATGAGAGAATTTTGATTACAATTATTGGATGTGTTGTCGATTGTAAGGAAGACTTCATCGTTGGACACGTGACAGTCGACAACGCCCGATACCTCCCTTCCGTTATAAGTCAAGTAAATCTTTTGTCCTCTGTTTAGGTTAGTGATTGACACCGACTGAAATCCGGGTCCAATGAGCTGCTGTGCGGAGTAGTCGAGTGTCACTTTCTTGCCATTGAAAACATTATCGAATAGAACAGAATAGAGTGTGTCTCTGGTGTCCACATTACTAGTCTTCGTGGCCTTAATTATACCCGAATAGTAGTGTTTGTCTAACGGAGCGCAGACACGGGTCCCCAAAATGGATCGTTTGGCCAAACGTTTGCCACAAGACATACCTTAAGTGAATGAGTACTCAATCGCTTCTGCGCTTCAGTCCATCGGAGATAACGGCAGCCATGGCTTCAATGGTGACGATTGTCTAATACTAAGTCTTTTGATCAGAACTTTTCGTAAATAAATGGCTTTTATTTGAGTCCCATTTCAAAGACATTTTCAATAAAAATATGTTAAAAAACTAAAACCAAATGAAAATCGGATGAGAAGAGAGAGGAAAACAAATCTCTTTGTTTTGGTCTCAAATACAAAGAGCGAGAGTTTTCAGTGAAGACTAGTTTTGAGTTCAAAAGACACCAAAAAATAAATGTTATATAAAAAGCGACTGAATTTTGGCCCAACTTTTGGCCGCAAACACAGTTTAAATGGGCTTTAAGTCGACACACAATTTATGAATTCAATTAAAACCGGTATTAATATGTTGTGCGGTATTAACTGTTGGACTGAATGGTAGTCGACATCAATAGAGTTAGTATTGATTGGTTTGATGGTACAGTTCGTATGGTTCACAATAACAACAGTGAGTGGTCTCAGATGTGAGTCTCACTCTCGACAGTGTTGTTGTTGTTATTCTGGTGTCAGCTGTTCGTTCGGTTGGCTGCTGTGCACAGCCTTCTCTGTCTCACTACTAGTGCTGCCAATACTCCAACACTCGCAGTGCCTGCGCTCAGTCTCTATGGCCGGGTCTGTTGCCAATCGAGTGCCGGTTTCTCTCTCTTATCAACAAACAAAAGCATGTGATATAACCGGCTTCTCATTGGTTGCATGGCTTAACCCACTTCCCTATTGGCTGTCAATAGCACCAGGGCTTCTGCTGTTCAGTCAGAGTGCGAAAGAGGCTCATGGCTATGTTAGCTGCACTGCTCTGGCACTACCGAACAGCACACTCGCAAACACATTATATGGCAACGGCTAAGACTCGCACTTAATTCGATTAAATTATATAAACCGATAGTTAGCCTCTGATTATATTCTGTTCACAATTCTAACTGCACTAACATTTGGCTCATTCTTTGTGTGTTGTGTTTGGATCACAATTTTTGTGGCAATTGTCGAGAGTTAGTGAACAGCCATTCACTTCAAGTCTCATACATTTGCATTGCATTCACACTCTATTCAATTGTTGGCACAGCTCTGAGCTCTAATGGGCTACAGTGAAAGCCGTTTACAGGAAACTGGGCTTGGTCATCCATACTTTTTACATCAGATATCAGATTTATTAGATTTTTATCATAAAAGCCATTTATTTTGGTGTTAGAGGCGATAATTGAGTCCTGGGCATATGAGTCACTGTTCACCGGTAACTTTCCATAAACAGGTTTAAAACGAGTCGGACCTGAACTGCAATTTTAATATTTCTTTTATTTGGTACTCGAAAACTGGACGAACTCTAATCCTTAGAATGTGTCACATCAGGCCTTCTCCAGATCTGCAGCCAAAAAGGTTAGGCTTCGGTGCAGTGTTTCGATACCAGAACTAACTAACCGTTAAAGTTGTCAAAAGTTCACATTTCAAATATATAAGAACAGTGGGGAGCAAATACACTAACCTCACCATGCTAATTTTCATTTATTACTTAAAAATGAAAAATATTTGTCTAAACCATGGTTGTTTTGTAAATTATCATGTGAGATTAATTTAGAGTCAATTAGCATGAACATTTAAATTGACATTCAACCTTTAAAATATAATTCTTTGAGAATATATTTATTTAATTCACTTCTGTTTCCAGTTTACAGTTAGTGATTCTCATACAACAGGGATGAGAGCTGTGAAAAATGAACTGTCCATTAAATGATTGGACGCTTGGTAGCACCGGCTGAGCCCCTGTACAGCGCACCAAAAGCTGTACTACTTCTTGAGTGAACAACTTATGAATTATTGCATTGAAAATACAATTTGAGCCGCAATTGAATGGATGTTAAACATATTAATAGATTTTTTTTTAAATATGAATTTTCACTTTTATTGTCGATTCTATCGCTCAAACATTTAGTGCATTAGATTTTTGGAAATGATTGGTCACGTCTTGACTATAAGCGAGTAAAAGCCAACACAAGAAATTTATATTTATTTATAGCTAACTGTTAAGTAGATAATGAAATGTGACACTCATTTCATTCATTTCAAAGTTGTTAAAAAGAGAAGAGATGGGACTTTTTTACAGCACAGTTGAGAAATGCATTGAATTAGAGCACAACTGCTTTGACATAAGATTTAAAGGCATAGAAATGTAAGAGAAAAGGTTTAACTAAAACTTTAAGGCTTTGGTTGTAATGCAATATAACTGACAATTCTTTTAGACTCAACTCATGAACTCAAACACTATATAACTGTTAAGCAATTGACACAATATTTCTTCACTAGTTTTTAAAGCCATAAAAATAATGTTAAAGCAAAAGATGACTGAAAAATGAATGCTCTAAACAGTGAGTTTCCCTCTTGAAGACACCCTCCCTCTCCCTCTCCTTGACTTTAAGTGGATATTATACAACATAGTTTTGGAACTCAATTTATTTCTATTTGATTTCAGTCACAATTATATCTGTTTCTGTGATTTGTCTTTGGAGTGGAGTCTAATCCAATACTTTCTGCTATTCATTAGAATTATTTATGTTAAGGCAATTGAAAAATTAGAACCAAAACCTTTAACTGTCTTACGTTAAGAACATATTTCATTTGTTTCCATTCGAACGGTTAAGACATGTTTTTAGACCATATTTTAATTGCAGTAATACTTTTCGAGACTAAAATGAAATTTTGACAGATCTGTCAATTTTCAAGGATTTCAATGTTTAGGCAATAGTTAAGGAATTTTTATCGATTTTTCAACACTTTTTTGCGCTGACATTTGTGTTAAAACAACTCTACTCTGGAAATACTGAAATACTACTCAAATAATAAAATTGCGGAAAAATGTATAATAATTTTTCCGAAAGGAAATAATTATTAATGAAAATTATGTGCATTTTTTCATTTTGGAAAATCGTTTTTTTGTATGAGATTGTGGTTGCGCTCAAACCGAACCACTTGTTTATGATATCATAAATGCTATCAATGCTTACAGTTTTATGCCATATGCGGACATCACTGTACGTCAATGCACTCGTCAATTGAAGGCCTGATCTGTTGTCAAAACTACAATCACTACTGAATTGTATAATAGAGTTAAAAAGCAGAGACATTAAACCCGAGACCATCTAATCAGTAAATGTATTGCTAGAGAAGATATTTTTCTGTTGGGTTTAAAATCAAAACAAAGACAAACAGCGACTTATCATTTCAACTGATATTACGGACAAACAATTTTCAAGGCTTTTATACAATAAGTTTTGTTAGAATTCAGGTTTTTATGCGATTCAATGCTGTCTTTGCTGTCGTTTGGGTTAAATGACTGACAAAACTAAAGCGAATAAGTGATCACATCTGCAAATGTCATATCCTTTATGGAGAGATACGACATATGAATGATAATAATTATAGACTAGAAGTTAATCGCTTTTATCTCTTATTCCAATATTTTTCATTAAAATTTATTTCTCAATAAACAACGAAAATCATATAATTCTGACATAACGGCAGACTTTATGGCTGAGGACAACACAAGTAAACACTACTCTTCCCTTCTCCTATTCCTTATGCATTCCCTTCACGAATGTCTTGTATCTGTTCCTCAGCTCTTTCTCTATTCCTCTTTGCTTTTGTGCTAAAGTGTTTACATTGGTTCCAAAAGCCATCACTACTCCTGCCTATCCTATTGAATACCGGCTTAGTAGCGCAGGGCTCAGTTTGAATTCAGGTCTGGTTTTGTGGCTTTCTTTGATATACCAGTCCATGTAATGCTGTTCCACACAAACTATTCTTTAATTCTTAGCTAAACTATAAAAAGGCATTTAATGGCCAAACAGTTTTGCACTGTTGGGCCCAACACTTGAGTTGAGGGCCAGTTATTGATTGAAACGAATGGCGGATACAATTGGCGTCGATTAGAAAATACATTTTTAATTCAATTACAGGAAATGTGATTTCATTAAAACAAAACTGATTTTTGCAGTTCTTACAGATTTGTGTCTACATTTTGAGGTGAATTAGTTTCGCTAATAAAACCCAATGTCGAAAGGTTTGGCTGTGAAGTTGGCAGTCATGAAGCCACTGGTGGTGACCATAGAGCCGATTGGGCAGAGAGTTGGGCACTGACTCACAAACACTTAGTTTGTTCTGACATTCACTGAAATCTTTATTCCTTTTGACTGCATATAAGAAGCATTCATTTGTTGGGTTTGTTGCCAACTATGAGCTCGACTTCCGAGAAAAACTTCCAAAAAAATCGATTTACTTAACAGTTAGCGAGAAATTCAGTGCATTCCCTATTTTTGCCATTTTTTATATGCTTTGCCTTTTGGTCAGGGCTTTGGTCGTCTCCCGCCAACACATACCGAGGCATTAATTCGTTTTACACTTATATTTAGCTCTGTTTTCGATCAGTGTATATTACGGCGCTTCATATTATGACCTTTGAATAGATGCAACGAAATAGTATATAATACAGAAAATAATGCAAAGCTATAGTTCACGAAATTCAGACATAAATCACTTATTGATGGCTAATACTGAAGTCACGAACCGATTCCTCTATTATAATAATACCATTAGTGCCAACCTTTTAGGCTATTTTTCTCTCATTTACTCTCTTCTTATCGATTTCGCTGTTTTCTTGTTTTTTAAATTCGCTGCAATTTATTCTTTGAATTTCACTGTCTCTGGTTCTGTGCCCAACGTTTGTGTATATAATTAATCGCAACCGGATTTCAATTCTTTCGATACATTTCCACTTTTATTCTTACGTCAAATCAGTCTTCTCTTTAAACGACTGCATAGACATAAAAACCCTTTTGAGGGCGACGAAGGCCAAGGGGGAGGTTAGGGTGTCTTTAACTCGAAATAGCAACTTGTTCATAACTAAATTTGTGCGTGTGTTAAGTAGGAAACCGACCAGACTGATTTGGATTTGGGCCAGGCACAAACGTTAATTTAATCCGCCTCCAAATTCCATTTTTAAAGATTCATTGAAAGTCAGTGGAGCCCGACTCTCGACAAACACTGCGCTTACGGCAAACACTATCCTTACTTCTAATCTAATCTGAATTCAATTTTGAAACTAATTAAAAATTAGTGATTTTTTTAGTTCTAAAAAGTATTTCTGAGTATTTATTTTTATGTCTTTTTACGCGAAGGATGTCCTCTAAGATAACAAAAGTCTTCACTTCCTTTTCTTTTCTGTCTTTTATGGTGTTTTCAACCCTCAGTTTTATTTTTTCAAACTCTCGAAGAATTATCGTAAGAATAGGACCAGAAATGGATAAACTGATAATTCAACAATTTATTAAATTTCTAAAAGAATTTCTTTAGAAAACCCCATTTGTATCTCGTCATCAATTTTTTTCTTATTCTTTTGGAACTATTTTATCAGAAAATTCTCTCTTTTTCTGAAAAAGTGTTTATTCTTTGAAAAGAAAGAAATCTAAGAATAAAACTATTTGAACAGAAATAATATGAAGCGAACGGTGAAAGTGAACACAAAATTAAACATAAATAACAAAAATTGAAAGAAGACGACAAAGAATTACAAACTGACATTTCACCAAAACATGTAATTTTTAATTCAAATAAAGAAAGGCTTCTTTCAAATGTATTTATTATAATTTCCTGCAATTAAAATTATCAGTTGAACAATCAAAATTAATTACCAACTCGTTTACTGATTTTTCACTGCTAATTTTACCAAATTATTAAAGCTCCTTTTGTAGAAACAAATAAAAAGTTTATTTAATTCAGAATTTATATCAGTGATGACTATACTTAGGGGATAACCCAACTCGACTTAACTCTATTGTAATCTTAAAAGTTAAAAGTTTAAATTTATTGAATAATTCATATTTGAAATGAAAGGATAATTGTTATCTGCGAGCACTGTGTTTAAACTGTCAAATATCAGTTCATATTTTTTTTATTATACCTCCCGTTGGACATCACTGAGCACAGAGAATATGTTTATAACATATCGTGACTTTTGTTAATTTTTTCTGGTTTTGCTTTCATATATTTGGCTCAAAATAATAATTTAATTTTTATTTTTAATCCAAAGGTTTTAAAAGTAAAGCTTCTCTTTATTTAAATGTCTATTCTTTAAATTGATTATTCAAATTCAAATTATCGCTGAAAATGAGTGAAACTTCTGTTTTTCACAGAAAATAAATAATTGCTTTGAAATTCATACGAAAGCAAAAGATGATTAAATTTCTAATGAAAATAAAAGAGTATTTCGTTATTCAAAACAAAGTAAAATATAATAATAATAATGAAAATAATAGTATTCGTTATCGAATTACTTCCAGAAATGCTTTTTTAGTCAAATGAATGCCAATTATTTTCCAATTCGTTCTCAAAAACAAAAGAAATGTTCAAAGAATTCAATACTTATTGAATGCGAAAAACAATACTCGAAATGTGATAAACATTTTCATCTCAATAATTGATAGATAAATGAGTGAAAAAGTAACTGAATATCAAAGATTTTTGTCATGTATTTCATGTATTTGAGCACTTTTTTTTATAAAAAAAAATACTATTCATTGAATTGGTTTGAAATGACAGTGTATTGAATCGGATATTCTGACCCAAAAGTGAAAGTTTTTGCAAATTTATTGATCACATTTTGAAAGTGAAAAAGAGGACAAATAGAGAGATGAAAGTTTTCGAGTAAACTGTGTTGAAGTGCATATGAAAAATGGTTTGCCATAAATCAACGAAAATAAATGTTTGCAATTAGAATATCTGCTCATCTGATTAAACAAATTTATGTAATTAATTATTTTGTCCATTCGTTATGATATTAAACTTTGCTTGAGTTTAATTAAAATAGTTCTGGCTTAAAAATGTTGAAAGTTTGAATTAAATCAAATTAGAGCACTCAATCAAAATTAGGGCTGGGTCAATGCAAAAAGCTTTAATTATTAAATAGAGAACATTCTTGCAATGTTTTCATAGGTCTGTCCAAAGTTGCTATAGATATTAATTTCAATAAAAGGCCACAATCATATTCAAATATACGCCCAGAGTGAACACACATCCGCATTTAAATAAAGTCTACAATACTATCATACAATATGATCATGCAAAACTGGCAAATTGATAGGAGAATTAAATTTTTATAGCTTGTAAAGTAAAAGATAACAAAAATATGATTAAAATCAGTTAATTAGGAAAAAAGATTCATTTATTTTGAATTTCAAATTATTCTTTTTCAGAGATTTTAATTTAATGGATCATTTTTAAAAATTTTTTATAAGCTGTGAAAGTTTGCCAAAACTGGTTTTTAATCCAAGTTTAATCATCTGATTGTTAGGCAATATTTCATTAGTTAATAGATTAGTTTGGAATTCAACGTTGATTTAATCCAGAGTTTCCTGAATACTGTGAATTATTTAATGGATCCTATTTTTCATATTTGAATGCATTAATAAAATCTCATAAAATAATGAAATTTGCATTTATTTTGATTTGAAATTCATAATTAATCAGTGAATTCATTTGAAAGCCAACAGTATTTTGAGGGTCAAAAGCAATCACTGATTTTTAATTAACATTTAAAATGCTTTGTTTTTGTCGACCATTTATTTACTCATTTGTTATTAAAGTTAAAGCCCTTAGAGTTTACATTAAATTCATATTTTATTTGATATGAAAACAAAATTGTGTTAAAAATTTTATTTTCTTTTTTAAATGTCTAGTCTTTGGAATAATTGTTAGAAAAATAGGGAAAATTGTGATACCCTCACAGCCAAACAAAAACAACTACACTCAAGCCTTTAAATAGACCCCTCGTTATAATCCCTCCTTGGCAAAATGATAGCCCCACGAAAGTTAAAATCATTCGTCATAACCATAAGTAATAATGTTAAAATCATTGCAAGCAACAGTCGACTTACAGTCTGAAAACTTTAATAATCACATATTACAATAATTATTTCACATCATATTTGAGATCCCGAAAACTTTGTTTAGTGTTAGTGTTATGCAGTGAAGCCAACTTTAGTAGAGGTTTACATTAATGTGTGTGAATGTGAATCAATTTTCGCGTTATGTGAAAGAGTTTTCGGGATTTCAACTATGATGTGAAATAATTATTGGAATAAGTGATTATCAAAGTTTTCGGACTGTAAGTCGACTGTAACTTGCAATGAACCGGGTTCCTTCTGATATGATAAATTGACTATGATTCACTTTTAATCCCACAAAAGCTCTGAAAAATGTACTCATTCTATAAAAAGATTTCAAAAATATTTTTCAAATAATATAATTAATATAAGTAAAGTATAATTTACTTTATTCCGATATAAGTTTAATAGAGTATCATCAGTTGATAACTTGAACATATTTGGTGAAACATTTTAATTGAAATTTGAGCTCGATTATGTTAATATAACTAGTGATTTTGATAGTCCTTATCAGTTTCCATGAACCAAGTGAAGGGTATATCCAGGTTTGATTGTATTATGTAATTCATTCAAATTATACTCTATCTAGTATATCTAATTTGTAATCAGTGTTTTTCAAATAATTGCTTACAAATTTTGGTAAAGTTCGTAAATTGTTATAAAACTCTTCCATCTTGTCATCAACTCTCT
>JAQGCS010001212.1:0-15018 GCA_034702105.1 Fuscozetes fuscipes
ACTTTTTAATTAATCTCGAACCCATTACTAGATTTAAGTATAATTTTGAGATGAACTTGTACACCAATTTTTGGTATGATATAATATACATGTATGAGAAGGAACTAGCCAAAGAGATAAGTCTATTGGTTAGAACAAAAAGTAAACAAATAAAAGAAAATTAAAAATGAGATCTCAATATTGATTTTGACGTAATTGATTTTATTGTATTTTTCATGTGTCCAGTTTGTAAGTTCCCCAAACCATACATAATGCTACATACTATAAATGTAGTGAAAAATGATCAATGGCCAATCAACTACAGGGAGGGATTCGAGAAGTTACCTTATGTAAAAGAACAATCTAAAAATACAACATCATGTAATACAAACTTGAACAGGACCACTATATTGGAAATATCAAGCCCTGGTTAACTAAGGGGCAACCATATTATTAACCCTCATTTCCTGAAATGTAACGCTAAATGCGTACCAATTGTTTACATTTATTCCTTTTTGATACAGTCCGATCTCGATTTAAAAGACTGCGATTTAAGAGAATTTCGATATAAGAGACAGAATTCTGGAGCACCAACCGCTGCAATGTCATGTTAAAGTAATCCGATATAAGGGAAATTCGATTTAAGGGAGTAATTTTGATCGCACCGAGGAGTCTCTTAAATCGAGATCAGACTGTATAAGCAAAGCCATTATTATTGCCATTAGCCTATAGACAGCTAATAGGGTGTCTTCTGGTATGTCCTGTATTTATGTGACGTTGTTTTTGTAGTTTTTATTGAATCACTTTTTGAGTGCAAAACATTTGCCTGAAGTAAGTCTTCTCTGGAATTGCAATAAACAGATAATAAATGGCAACCAATTTATTGAACGCCAGTACAGACCCGCGAAGAGCCGACAAAATTCAAAGGTATTTATATTGCAATGATTTGTGTCATATATCATACGAATCTCAGATATAAGGCTCCATCAGTTGGAAGTCCCGGCTCTCCCGGCGATGACCCGACGCCCGACTATATGAATGTGTTGTCGATGTTGTTCAGTATGTGTGGACTTATGATGAAACTAAAGTGGAGCGCATGGATAGCACTCTTCTGTTCGTCCATTTCATTCGCCAATTCCCGAATCAATGACGACACCAAACAAATCCTGTCCTCATTCATGCTCTCCATCTCAGCCGTTGTGATGTCTTACCTCCAGAACCCACAACCCATGACTTTCCCCTTAACTAATTAACAGCTAATTATTGGTCGACTCTTCCAACAACTGTCCCCTAATTTACAAACTTTGGAATACTTAGAGAATAATTCATTAAATGAATTAAAGGTTTTTATTAATTATTTCATTTTTCGTAAAATATTTATGAATTCGAATCGATTTTAAAATAAACGAGAATTTGAGTAAAAACTTGTGTCGAATAACATTTAAATGTCTCTCAAATTGTTATTTAATTCGTTTATGAATTTTTGAGAGAAAGCCATAAAAAATATTTTTGGGTAATTGAGAGGAAAGTGTCGACTGTTGTATGAGTTCACAGATCTCTTTGAAAGTCAAATCTTCGTATTTGTGATACTCGTCCTCAATATTGAGCTCATTATAGATAGCCTTCACTCGAGAAACTGCTTCAGTTGAATGAATGCCGTAATTGTCCTGAAGTTGTTTGCGTTGATCAGAAGTGACTTTTTGTAGAGCCGTAATGATAGGCCAACAACACTTACCGTCCTGTATATCAGTGCCTACTTTGCCGATTACTTGCGGATCACCGAAACAGTCCAAGTAATCATCTTGAACTTGGAAGAAATGTCCCATTTTCAACAAGATCTTCTCAGCTTCTGAATGAGCGGTTGAATCAGTCCAGCTGGACATGAACATGGCCAACCGGACGGGCAGAGAGAATGAGTAATAGGCTGTTTTATATTTGACAATCGCCGCATAGCGTTCAGCACTGAATGAATTAAAGTCGGGTTTCCTTCCGGGCGGGTTCGACAATAGATCTAAACACTGACCATAGGATGTGAATCGAGTGATCTATTGGTAGACATCAAAGCGATTAATAAAACAATTGCTAACAAATGTTGACTGACTTCGAGCATCAAATCCAAAATATCGGTGTAATTGGGTTTGTCTTTGAAGTGCTTTTTGATTATATAATAAATACTCGTCTCTATGAGAATGGCGTCATTACATGCGGTCAGTCCCACGCCGTCCTATCAATACAATTCTTTAATTGGTTATAATTATAGTTTAAGCGCTTAATACCTTTCGATACCAACAAAGTTGACCGCGTCTTGTGATAGACTGATCCACCAAATCATCCACAACAAGGAAATAAGCTTGTAGCATTTCAACAGCCCAGCCTAAAATACGCACTAATTCCAAGTTGTCTGACGTTTGTTCACTTATTGGAGCCAAAAGTCGGTACGACATCACAAGAGCTAATCCACGATTGCGTTTACCGTTCGGAACGTTGTATTGGACGACCTGTTTATTTATTTAAATAAAAATGACATAAATATTTGGTAAACTCTTTGAGACCTACTTTTTCTATCCATCGAAACGCTTCCATTAATTCTATTTCCGTTGAGTTTGGAATCATATCTTTGAATATTCTTCGATAGGTTTCGTCGAAAGCGATCAGTTCTTGTCGCTCGACATTTGTTGTTTCGATATCCACTTCATTATTGCTTAAAATGTCAGAACATAACGAATGTCTTCGAATAAATCATTTAAACGAATAAGAATTGCTCGAAGAATAACTAATAGCTAACTTACTTGGTGATTTCTGTGGACAATGATCGCCATTTCGCAAATGGCACTTCACTTGACTTTAAGACATTTGGTGACTCCTTTACCACTGAAATGCTTGATCTGAATAAGGATCTGATGGCCACTCTTCCCAAAAAGCCGAACATTTTTTTATTCAATTTTGGTTTTTTAATAATAATTTGCAATTTGTTTAAATATCTTCACATTTAATGGAAATTTTATTTCAATGAATTGGGAATAAATTTATTGAATTGAACTGACATTAAGTGACGTTGACTTCACTCAAATCCTGTTTCAAAGAATTGGATCAAAAGTTTTCATAATCTATTGCTTTGAGTCATAACTTAAAAGATGAGACAATTATTTGCCATTAATTGTTTTGCGAACAAAGATTACAAAAATTGGCGAAATAATAGTAACAATAAACTAATCAATTAATCATTTATTACTTTATTTTACTCATTTGAATGTTAATAATCATCAGAGAAATGCTTTTATAGGAAATGATTGACTTTAAACTTGAAATGTGTTTTGAGAACAACTATTTTGAGACTTTTTCTTTAATTTATCGAAATACAAGAATATATTTCACTCATATACTATATATGTTATGTATGTATATGTTATGTATATATATATATATATTGTGAATATTATTTGAGCCTCAATTCGAGCGCAACGACCAGTTTTCAAGTGTTTAAATAAATTTGAGGTAAAGTCATAGAAGTGGTGAAAGGAGTGGATCAGCTCTGAAGCACCACTTCTTTAAACAATTTGTAAACACATGAAATGCCACTGCAATGAGAATCGCACCCAACAGATGGCATTCTTTTAGTGTACGCTTACACACAGGTATAGGTATTATCACTTCAAAATTTTCTTTAATCATGTGCTGTAGTGATGACAACACAGACAAATGGATTAGGAAGGAATGTCCCACAAAGGAATGTGGGACTGGATTAATTGGATATGCCTTGGAGAAAGATGGGGATGGCCTATAAATATATGCTTTGAAGAGAGATGAGGATGGGGCTAACCTATGGGGATATGATTATGAAGAGGAATAAGAATGTCTATGACCTATGGAGATATACTTTGAAGAGAGATGAGGATGGGGGTAGCTTATTGGGGTATGGCTTGGAGAGGAATGGATATTAGGCTGGCTCATGAGGATATGCTTTAGAGCTCTTAGAGATAAGTTGTCAATAGGTTAATCAAAAATGGGCGTAAAACGGCCATTTATGATAGAGATTTCATTTGGAAGTAAATGTAGTGGGAATTAGGTTTGATCCGAACTTGTTTTATTATTATTTGCAAAATATATATTCGGCGCTTGAGTTCAAAAGTTCCAAATTATGCTAAAAACTGAAATTATTGATGAGTTTTGCACTCTTTCTGCCATCGATTGAGAGAAGAAAAACCAAATCTGTTTAAAATAATTTGAATGCATTAAATAAATGGCTTTTCATCCGTCCCTAAGCATCGTTTGCATTATTAATATTTAAAGTATTGATATCTGAATATGAGATGACTTCAAATAAAAGAACATTTCTTAAGAATTCTCATCGAAAAGAAAATATTGAAAAAGTGATATATCTTTCACTCAATTAAGTTGTTTTGTTTCCAATAAGTATTTCTTTGGAATACTTTTTATATACAAATAGCGAAGAGTTTAGAGAGAAATGGAATGGAATGGAGTGAAGTGAAGTAGAGTAGAGTCAGTCGAAACCAATTTTGTCGCTGATATTTATTTGGCTAATATTTTTATTTTTAGGTCATTTATCGATTTTTCAGTGACACTCGTTGTGGTCCGAATGAAATCCTTACGCCTCGACTTCAGGGAGAACTACACTTTCCATTCAGTTCTGATCCCAATTTCGATAACAAATTAATTAAGACTTCATTTTTGAAAGAATCGATTAATAGCTTATCACTGGATTCTAAAAATGATCCGGTATTTTGTATGTGGAAATTGCCTCTCTTTCCTCAATTAGATATTGCATTCAGTATTGGACAGCATTTAAACTGCACAACAGATTCTTTAGTGCTCAGAGATATACAGGTCTGTCCGCCCAAACTGGCGTTGCATTCCATAGGAAGTGTATCTTTAGAGCAAAAGCAAACAAAAAAGAATCCAAACCACTATCGAAGGGATATAATAATTAAGAGCGAAGACATATCTTCACAGCAACGGCAAAGTGGTTCTGGTAATAGCTATTCGAGTTCAGTGATCACAATTTATTATACGAGTAGAGCACCGGCTCACAACCCATTCCTTCTGCTTAAATACACTCAACTCAAGCTTTTACTGCCGATCACATCAGCGGATCAATTGGTACCAATGGGTCGCAACTGTGAGTTTCTGTGCACAAACCCACCGGCCTGTCTCAAACAAGAACTGGTAGGTCTTACACACTCTTAAAGCTTAAGAATAATATTCGGTGCCATTAATTCAATTATATTTTAAAACTTTTCCAAACCATAAGAGTTTGTGTAGAGATTTGACGCTTTTATGGTCCAAAAAATATGTTTCTGTTGTGAAGAAAATGTCAAAACTTTTATAATCTAATAAATGATGTGAAGGCCTATCAATTGATATATACGTTTTGAGAGCAGAACATGTGCTAAAACACGATAATGTCATAAGTTTTAGCACTAAATATATTTTTTTCATTGAGTTTTAAAAAATTTGTTCATTTCTTTGGCGAATAGGTGTGCAATGGAGTTCCCAACTGTCCTGTCATGAGCTCAAGTAGTCGTAACAGTGAAGATGAAGACGAAACACTCTGCAAAAGAAGTCACTTCTGGTCTCTTCTAATGAAAGAATCGACTTTATTACTAGTGATGGGCGCCTCCGGTTTTTTGATGCTCTGCTGCATAACATTTATCTCAATTTGTTTGTGCAAAAGATTGAAGAAAAAGAGACACAGATTTTGAATTATGAAATATGAGACAACTTTTGCAGAAATGTTTTTGAGTGCAGTAAGTGTTACGCCAGAGGAAAGCCATCTGAAAGGAACTGACGCTTTTCAATAAGCATTCAATAGTCGAGCATTTGAATGATGAATCAGGAGTGCAATCGAAATGATTGTTCAGTTTTTATTTGTTTTGCCCCAAAGGCTGTTCCCCAACACAACAAATATATGTCAATATTTTCTACTATTTGTTAAGAATTTAGTATAACTTAATGTTGAATGTAATGAACGAATGAATATATTCGAGTAAACGCTCCACTCATTCAACATTCGTTCAGATTTTTTCGTCTGAATCCGAAGCGACTGATAAACAGTTTAACGCTTTTTGCCATATTTTTCGCTTTTCAGATTATACTAGCATTCAATGCTCTGATGAATTGCCAAGTAAAGCCTCTCTCAACACAGCTCTGCCGCCTCTTATTCACAATGAGTTCATCAAATGATCTCTTTTTTGCTATAAGAGAGAGAGAGAGAGAGAGAGAGAGAGAGAGAGAGAGAGAGAGAGAGAGAGAACAATGAGCTTGGAATACAATTCTTGGCTCAAATAACTCCTATCTATCGCTAACTGAATGTCGACTTCTTTTATTCAGTCGACTGTATATCTGTTTATTATTTGAATGGAGAGTGCGATCGAATGGCAGCGCTTTTTAATATTATCTAAACTGCTCTGAGCCTAACTTAATGCAAAAGTGGCATAACTTTGACATAAGTGGCATAAAATGGTTTCACTTCTTTCGTCAGCTCTAAGGCTTTCTTTTATTAAAAAAGAAAAGCGAAACACCTTTAGCTCTGACTCTAATCAAAAGAATTATGTGAACCGAAAATATAAACCAACTTTTTTACCATTGGACACATTTTATCCCAAAACTCATTTTGAATTTCAATTAAAAATGAATTTACGTTTTGAATAAAATTTAATATCTCGAATCTAAAGTGAACTAGACCGTATGATTTGCTATCATTCAAATAATATTTCAAAAGACTTTAATTACAGTTTATTTTAACTTTCGTATCGGTTCCTATTTGCCATGTCAAATTCAAAAGTAATTTTGTAAGAGATTTATAATAAAGTTTCAAGTTAGTTTCATTTAATTAAATTTGACTTATCTTTTATGTATATTATTAAAGTTGTGAATAAAATTTTTAAAATCAATGAAAAATTTGCTAACAATTATTCGTCATCATGTTCACTTAAAACGATAAGACAACAAGAGTATCTTGCACATTTTCTCCTCAAATATTTTAGCAGAAATAAGCAAAAGTAGCAAAATGGCGAATGGAATTTGAAGAGTAAATCGCAAATTACCGCTGAAATCGTGGATGAATTGGTTGTAAATTTAGGATAGACAAGGGGATAATAGTCAAAGTTCCCCTCTTCTAGCATCGGTTTAGATAACCCCCAATGTAACTGCAAATCTGGGTTCAATGGCCATTAAATCATCACATTTTAGAGATATTTTTAAAACCATCTTAAAAGATTTTTTATATTCAAATTACATTTTAGTAATGGAAAGAATGGAATTTATTTTTGTTTAATTTAAATTTGAATAATTTTTTCATTTAAGTTAATAATAAATTGTATGAAAATATGAAACAATCCTTAGTTCGGATAAATGGATACTATTTCTGTAAATTGAATTGAGTTCAATAAAAATTCAATTGTAACCCAATTTGAGAATCAATTTATGAAAAATTATTTCAATTCTCTAAATTCGAATATCAATTATTTCGAGTATAAATCCATTATTGTAGAGTTTTTCATCAAAAATCTTCAAAATGATTTTAATCCAATTTGATTGCAAACGAAAGCATTTTAGGCAAAAGTATATCAAACAAATATTATATGCAAAACCAGTGATGGCCAAGTTCTTCCGACTCAAGGGGGCTCAAAGCTCAAAAGTCAAGGAGTATTTTGCAGGAAAAAGTTTAAAATTTTGTTGCCTCGCTTCGCTCGGCGAAAAATGCAAGGTGGTGGGTAAGGTCAAAATTTGCCGGCGCTTTGCGCAGGCAGGGGGTCCGAGGCAGGCAGTCGAGCTCAAAACCCCGGGGTATTTGGGCTATACCCCCTTTGGCCATCACTGATACAAAACGAGAAAATTCTGATTTGAGTATCGGAATTGTTCCTTAACCATGTTAAGCTTCAAGCTTATTTAGAATATTCTATATAAGACTTATTCGTTGATTGCTTTTTGCTGTTTAATTGAATAATTATTATTAGAAATAAGACAAACTCGAGTCAAGTGTCGTTATTTGGAGCCACTATTCGACTCGAATAGAATCAATTCTGTGCTGTGGTAGCGATCAATTCGGGTGTAAATTAATTTTGTCGCCAGTGCTCTATCGATGGTTCAATACCAGTGTATGTGTTCTCAATTCGGTAGCATTTGAGTAAAATAACTCAAGTGAACAACTTTTGAGCTCAACTAATATATTATTATCGGAAAGTATCGATGCGTTAAAACATTTGGTCGTCAAATGAGTGCTTCAAAACTTTTATATTTAGCCATCAATTGTGTAATTAATTCTTTTGTATTTCTTTTCAAAAGAATTCAATACAAGACTTCAATTTTCAAAATAGAGGTTCTTTTGAATACTCTCCTGAACTCAACATTAAATCCCAAATGAAATTCAACGGATTATTCCTTCGACACATTCAACAAATATCCCGAATAAAAATATGTTCCACATTTGAAAGTTCAATCATTTCGTTTGATCTCTATATTTATGCTAATTCTTATGAAATTCGATATAATTTTTGTTCGTTTTCTCTCAAATTATTAGGACTTGAATTTGAAATGATTTTTGAAAATTCAATTTTCAAAAGAGATTATAATTTCAAATCTAACAGTAATTTGGTTTAAAATCTGCGAATTTTTATTCTTTGAAATATTTTAATGATTTCAAAGAATTTTATTCGAATAATATTGAAGTCATTAAAGAGAATATAATATTATTTAGTCGTAGATTAAAATGTCTGACAAATAATTATAGAAATTTATTCACGAAATAAACACTAAATTTCAAACACAAAAGTCAGACAAAACACTTAACATTATCTCCGAATTTAATTCTCAATGAAATTGTGTTTTGAGAGTCTATTGAAATCCAAATATTTTTACGATTATTTCAAAATATAAATCAAATTTGAATTTTGTATGCAATCAATCAAAAGAAAGTAAAATAAAAAGGATTTTAATCTCATTTAAATATTCACTACTTTTCCTAAACTTCTTGAGAATTGAGAAAAGCTTTTCATAATAACTGATTTTATGATCACTTAAAATATAAAAATGCCATAAATTTTAATTTATTTTAACGTTTTAGACATTTATTATCAAAACTTAAGTAAAACTTTAAAAATTCTCAACTTTTTCTTGTGATAAAAGTTTGAGAGCAGCCAACTATATCAAGGGCATATCCAATTTCACCTACTTTATAAGTTAAGAGGCAAATATTACAATGAAGAAAAAATTAGCTGAAATTCATTATAATCATTTATATGAGAGATTGTACAAATTTAGTTTTAATTTAGAAAATAAATGAAATTTATGACCATGATCATCATAATATACTCTTGATCTTTATTTCAATACAAATGTTTTTTGTAGATAAAAATTTGAGAAGTTTTTATTGATATAATAATAATGTTTTTATTGCAAAAACAGACAAATTTGATGTAAATTAATATGAAATTCAATTTGATCTGAATTTTCATATCAAAGAAAAATATTCGCTTCAAATCATATTAAATGTGTGACAAAAATAGTTTAGGTTTAGTTTGGGTTGTGTTTAGGTTCAGGGCATAGTTGGCATACCTTCATCTAATCAGAAGTAACGACTCAGAAAATATCAGATCTCAAACTCAATAGACTTGCAATTCGTTTATCAATTAAACAGTATTTGTGCACAAATTAAACGAATTTTTTTTGACACAAAATCAGTCAATCATTTGACTCAGAATAATACTAATAAAGTAAAAGTAAAGGTAAAGGAAGTCAAGCATTGGATGAATACATAAGAATAGTATTTTTATTGCAATGATTTTAGGAGAAAAATTGCCAAAAATAGTAATTCGCAAAATTTTCCCCATTTTTCCGCTTCTGTAGTCCCAAACAAATTACATGATTTGGGAGTTGTGTGGAATCAGGGCTCTCGTGAATCAATGATCTCAATAGAGTGTCATTCCTATGATTTTTTTACTGAATTGCATCGATTGTCGAAACACTGATTCAAAATGCAGTGAAAACTATAAGAAATTAAGGCAAAGAATTTGCTGACTTATAATAATAAATCTCTATTTTTTGCTTTTTGTGATAAATATCAAGTGATGTCTGTTTTCGGAATTTTTTGCAAAAACTGTTCGAAAGATATTTTAAAGAAAGTAAAGAAAAAAAACACTAAAAAAATATTTTTGTTTTTGTGTAAAACTCCTTCAGAGAATAAACGTCTGTTTCCTACAAAAGTTGTGAAGTTTTGGTACAAACTTTTGACAAACGATACCTGAATTCATGCGATAAATAATAAATATTTCATATAATAATTGATATAAGACTTTGTCGCAAAACTTTCCTAAAATATATTTCATCAGAGAATTCAAGAGAATTGTATTTTAGTTATAAATTAAATTTTTGATTAAATTTGTTTTATTTTCAAACTATTCGTAATTATGAATTTGTTTAATAAAATATTAGTTTAGTTTATGATTCAAACTAATGATATGGCCATCGGCTGCGACTCAGCTCTGAATACCGGCCCCTAATACTGATGGAAGGATCGCATTTGAACTGACATTAGAGTTCATTTGTGATATGAAATAATATAAATAATTAAACTAGTGGAAATAGTGAATATGATGTGCATTAACGCAGCATTAAGTCTGAAAGCATCGGATTGTATACTAAAGTAGAGCCTAATATGAATACCAAATGAATACCAAAATGTAGTCATAACTGATTTTTCGCATCTTTTTTGTTATTTTCCATATTTTCGACAAAAATGAAAGTCTTCTTCAAAAGGATGAGCCCTTCAACTGATGGAGACTTTAATTTGTTGTGTTTTGATAATGGATTTGGTGTCAAAATGAATAAATTTCCAAAACACTAATCATGTTATGTATGTTATGAACGAATGCAAACCCAAAGCATGACATTAAAACGAATTAAATTCATGGCTATTATTCTTAATTAATGTTGTCTTTGACTAATATTTTTTGCAATTTTATGTCATATGAGTGTCTGTCAAATGCAGTCCTTTATTATGAATACATTTTGGGTTAGAATATGGAGAGCCTAATGGCACCAAAGATCAATGTTTTGTGGCAAACGACTAAATAAATGAAAGGTTTGCCATTGAATACCCTATTGATTATAATTTGAGTCTCTGCTAGAGTTGGCTCTAAATTAGTCCTCTTTTGATGTTTTGCGAAATATTGGCTCAAATTAATCAATTGGTCTGAATTGAGAAAACAAATGAAAATTACCTAACGATAGATGTATTCGACTGTAGGCTGGGTTTGAGAGGAAAAGTTAATTAACAAATGTCTACAAACAGATTAACAAAATAACATAAAACTGAATGCAAGTAAAGCCGGAGAGAGTATGAGTTATGTGGTGCTGATGTGAAGTGCATAATAATGAATCATTTGGTGATACGTTTTCTGACATTATGTCACACAACCTATGAGACAATGAGAAGAATAGCCGATCCTCGTTGTCATGTTCTTCGCGACATTACATTCAAGTCTTGCCATACATTTGACAGTATATTAGGATCGCATCCACTCTTATGAATGTGTTTTGTGAGTCTGTGAGGGATAACTCATCTCACTTTTCACACTCCAAGCAATTCATTTTCACTCTTCGATGAATTATTGAGTAATTAATTGCAGCACAAAATTGTTGCCACAATACAGACAATTACAATAGACGTGAGTCTCGACAACTTTTCCGCTCTGAACCCAACTCAACGAAACCCACGTAAGTCAACACAAGTTTCTATTCTAAACGATTCCTTTTCAAAAAATAAAGTTCACTCCAAAGTTCTAAATACCCGTTTGAAGCAGAATTAGATAACAAACATTTGAGCTGAATCTAGCTCAAATGCCTTCTTTCTTTGACATTTACAATTTTATCCGTTTCTAATAAAATTCTTTAGGGATTTGATCAAAGTTATTTATACCCTGCTGATTTGGCTTCAATTGATGAACCTTTCAATATCTTGTTTAACCAATGAAAATAAGAAAAATTGAACTGGATTGCTTAAGCAATGCCTCATCGATCTCAATAGAATTTGGAGCACATGGTTAGTATTGGGTGTGGGATACCCTAATTCGGATTTAATATGGTGAAAAGAACTCTTTCGATTCTCCCCATTCTTCACGAGTTTGTCTCATTTTATTCTCTCTGAGATTAAGTCCATTGAATCATAATTTCATTTGATATCAATTGTGAAGTAATCAATCATTTTGAACAAAAAGACCAAACTTAGCCAATCCATCTCTTTTTCATTAAATATTATCAATTATTTGGGGAAATCTATGTTTGGTTCGTTAAAAAGAAAATTTGTCAAAACCTTTTTTAGTGCGAATTCTTCCATCAAACGAAACAATTAGTCTTCGTTTCCATTATTTTGCGGAACTTAATCGAAAAAATCAGTGAGATTAACTTGCACATACAATGTTTTTCCTATTTCTGTTTTTCCATCGATTGCTAACAAATGATTTAATGGAAACGATTGCTTTCCAGAGGATAGCCTTTAACTGAATATTCTGCAAATCGTATGAACCAAAGGATAGAATCATATGCTTTCCTTTTTCCTCAAACAATAGGTCTCTAAATAACGATAATCGCAGACAAATATCCCTACATTTCATGCATTAAATGAGTTTTTTGTTTTGTTTCCCCAATTGTTGGCTATTATTAAGCGACGGATCGATTAAATCTAATCTAAGATTCGGAACACATTATCCTTAATTACATCAAACAAAAAGTCACTCAAAGGTTGTAAAAATATTACTATCTGTAAACAACCGGATACTTTTATTTTTATCCGAATCATCTTTAATTATAGGATCAAAACATTTGTAAAAAATGTAATTTACAAAAATTATAAACAGATACATCCATAAAATAGAAATATAAAACATATGCAGAACTGAATATGTTCTAGCTGATTATGTTTGAGACTAAATAATGAGTTTATTCTTTTGAATTTTCTTATGATATTTGACGACATTTTTAATAAGAAAATCTTTTTAACTCACCAATGAATAGAAAAGGAAATTAACTTTGAAATTTTGATACCAAAAAATGAGTCATTCAATGATTCATTCTATCATTTCATCCTCCGATAGATCTATTAAAATATATTCTCGATTAACTATATCCTCTCTCTCTCTCTCTCTCTCTCTCTCTCTCTCTCTCTCTGTCTGTCTCTCTGTCTGTCTCTTTCTCTCTGTCTGTCTGTATATATTTGAATAATAAAAAAATACAAATTTATGCAAAGTTTTTTATTTTTCATTTTTAAGTACATTTAATAGGGTTTATAACGATTTTTATGAGTGAAAACCATCTCATTATTGTTATCAAAAAAGCAGTTATACATTAAATTAGAACTGGGGTCAAACATGCTTTCTGAAGTGATAGCCCCCATGAAAACAAATGGCCCTTCCGGTGAATATACAGGTTGAGGTTGAGGCTGAGGCTGAGGGTGTGGCTGAGAACACACTAGGCTCTCCATCGATGTGTCCGGGGATGGTAAGCTACCGAAATTTGAAGTATTTGAAGAATCGCTACCAAACATCTCCTGATAGATTACGTTGATTTGGGGAGAACCAGAAGCAAGATCACCAATAAGTGACGGCAGAACAACATTTGCGCCAACGGTATCGATAATTTCCAATTCTGAAGATATGCAAAGTAGATGTGACGACTCCTCCATATCAAGATAAACCGAAATGGGTGTTGAACTGTCCCTTGGTTCGCCAACAAAGAAAGAGTCGAAGTGGTCGCAGATGTCGTAGGATTTGTGGCCACTTGTTTCGCATTCGGCACATACCAATGGAGCTTCACCCAGCTCCCAATCAATTGGATGGCACCAAGACTGGTCCAAAACCGAAAGAAAAACTAAAAAAAGATGAAATTATCAATAAATTTTAATATTACACATAATGTTATAATGAATATTATTAATATTTTTATTTACCTGGCTCCTCGATGACATATTCTGACATAAGACTATGATCAGAAGGCTCATCAATCCACTTTCCTGCATCAGAGTCTTCAATGAAGGGAATGAGTTGAGACATTTTATCTGAAGAATTTTAAACTTAACACTTTGAGGATAAAATTTAAACTGAGTGATCAGCAAAGGTAAAAATATAACGAGTAAAAGGGTATGTGTTCTTAGTGGTCAAAAATTTAGCCAATAGATTCAAATTTTGAAAAATGAAATAACCGTTGAGTAAGATTTCTGTTTAAAAGGTTTTGTAAGAAAGGTTTCTTTAAAACTATCTTTTGTTATTTAGTCTTTTGTTACGGTTTTTCTTTTCAACTCAAGGCGTCTTTTGTTATTTAGTCTTTTGTTACGGTTTTTCTTTTCAACTCAAGGCGTCTTTTGTTATTTAGTCTTTTGTTACGGTTTTTCTTTTCACTGAACGCGTCTTTTCATATTTAGGCTTAGAATTTATTATTTCTTGTGATTTTCTATAGAGATATGTCCAAATAAAAAGTTACAATTGTGAGCATGTCGAATTGTAAAAGTTATACTAAAACTGTTACAAAAGATATACAACTAATCACAATTGTAAAACCAGGTTTAAAAGTCTATACAGAGATCTTTAAAGATTTAAAATTCCAGATTGAACCAGCTTGATAATTAGAGTTTCCAAGAATTTAAAACCAAAATTGTATAGATTTTTTGTGGTAATATATAAAGCTTAAATATATTTAAAGTACAAAAGTTCTTTTCTTAAAGGGAAATTTCAATAAATATTATACTGCCTAGTATTTCTATAACTGTCCTTGTATTTTTCTAAGAAAATTTTGCCCTTTATCCTTGGTATGTTTACAATAGTTTTAAAATGTTTGAAACTTGCAGTTTAAAAGCAAATTCATTCTGTTAAGACCACTTGGTATATAAAGCTGGATTTTAAGATTTCAGTTACCACTTTTAAATTTTTTTGCTATACTTTTCGTTTTTGGTTAAGTCTCTTAAAATGGCTCAAATCTCCAACTCAACTAGTAATGAAATGACTTTTAATAAAGTTACTCCGGATCGCGCAC